>JBBPBX010006273.1:8619-36081 GCA_038048925.1 Garcialebias charrua
ATTAAATAGGTATTGGGGTGAAATTAATGTCCCCAGGCTGTATTGGAAGTGCAACAGCTAGCTGCTGCTGCATATCATGGAATATGAAACTGACCAAGGTAAAAGTTCATAAAACAATGTTTGGTTGAACTTCAAGCCCCCACCCCCAGATTGTACGTGTTTTAGAATAGTAGTACAATAGTCCCTCGCTAATTTGCGGTACATTTTTTTGCGGATTCGCTCTATCTCGGTTTTTCAAAGTAAGATTGGACATGACACACAATTGGCTGATTGATAATGAGTCACACGATCGGCGTGGGATTTTTATTCAAAATTAATTATTTTAAATTATTTAGCACCTGCTGCACCTTTGTGCAGTCCACACTGCAGGAGAAGCTTCCTCCTGCAGCATGTCAGATGTCGTGTCAGCTCTGCAGCAGAGAAGTGGGCGTGGCCAAGAACACTGTCAGAAATCTGAAATCATGACATTCTGTGATCTTTTAGAGCATTTAGAGTACAGGTATATACTGTATTAAGGTGTTTTAAACCCTTCCCACACTCTTTCAATGTCAACAATTTAATAGTAATTATGTACATAATTTTGTTACATGAGATGGTAATGACAATAACGTTTACTTGAACTTGGACTACTGTATCCCTGCCTCGCGGTTTGCAGTGTGTGTGTGTGTGTGTGTGTGTGTGTGTGTGGGGGGGGGGGGGTCTCCCCAACCCCCGTGATAAACAAGGGACTACAGTAATCTACTTTGGTCTTTGCCTTACTTGAACTGTTAGCTTGTCCCTCCAGCCAGAAATACTCAATTTCTCCAAAATGTGGTTGTTCAAAAAGCTACCTATAAACAAGTAAGATATTAACCGTTAATAACTTCACAACAAACTCTGCCACCAGGTCTGAATAATGGCTTTAACATAAATGTCACGATAATGACTGATGAAAATAAATACATCCAACACTGCGTTGACATGAATATTTAATGACCTGGTGTGATTCAAATGTTGCCTCCAGCTGCTTACAGAGTTACATAATAACAAAAGAACAACTTTCTAAAATTGAACAAAACAACTTTTGCTTTCCAGAAGCACCAAGAATAACAAACTTGTGCCATCACCTAAAGTTCCACAGTTATTAAAGTCTCCCGTCTGTCAGACACTTTACCAATGTGTGCATCCTCTCAGCCTGCTGCAGTTATGACAGGTCAGTTAATATTGACAGTATCTCCACCTACCACTGTGACAGCTTGAGCTGCTGGAAGTCGCTCATTAGCTCTGCATGCACTTGTGTTTGCCTACTTTTTCATGTGTGCATGCGTGCCTGTGTGTGCATGTGCACGTGTGTGTGTGTGTGTGTGTGCATGAACAGCTATGTAGATTGCAGGGACAAAAGTCATTAGCCTCTTTAAACAGGTGTTAAAGAGACAGGGGACAGTCCTAATGTTTGCCTTTGAGAGAATAGTGGAGATTTGTGTCATCATTCAGGTCTATCACAGACCTCTCTGTGGAGTTAATACCTTCTCTACGCTGAAGAATGTGTGGGTGTGAGCCACGTATGTGTGTTTTTGTTTCAGGTTACATTGTGGGATCATCCAACAATGGTCAGTCAGGTCATCAAGACAGTTTCTTTTTTTTTTTCTTCATTCATTCAACCTTTATTTATACAGGCTAGCCTCGTTGAGCCACGGGGACTCATTTACAAGAGGGACCTGTCTCACTCACACCCAGGGTCAATTTAGAGTTACCAATCAACCTAACATGTATGTTTTTGGACTGTGGGAGGAAACCGGAGCACCCGGAGAAAACCCACGCATGCACAGAGAGAACATGCAAACTCCACCCAAAAAGGCCCCCGGACCGAGATTTGAACCGGGGAACTGCTCACTGAGAGGCAGCAGCTCTACCAGTTGTGCCACCGTGCTGCCTTGTTTTTTGTTGAGAGATGGGGCGGTGTGGCTGTGTGGTTAGAGCAGTCGTCCTCCATTGCAAGAATTGGGGGTTCGATTCCACCAGCAGTCACATGTTGAAGTGTCTCAGGGCAGGACACTGAACCCCTCATTGCCTCTGATGTGTGTCCCATCGGTGTATGAATGTGATAAAGCTCTGATTAGTCTTTGTACAGAAATAGTAGAGTGCTGTATGAATGGGTAAATGAGGGCATGGAGTGAAGTGTAAAGTGCTTTGAATATCTCAATAAGAAAGAAAGGTGCTATATATTGTAAGTACTAGGGGTGTAACGGTACGCTAAAATCACAGTTCGGTTCGGTTCAATTACAAGGAGGGTTCGGTTGGTTTAATTTTCGGTACAAAAAAAAGACATAATAAAGACTTATAAAATGTTTATTTTGAAAATATGCCAAGTAAACAATACGTTTGTATAATAATAAATAAAAGCAACCCATTTGGATGATATTTTAAATAAACTGCATTTTTTACAATAAATAAACTAACAATAATAAAAATCTTAATAAATACAACAACAGCCCCACTCCCCTCAGGACGGAGGTTGAGGAGCATCAAATGTAGAACCACTAGACTGAGGAACAGCTTCTACCCTGAGGCTGTTAGACTCATGAATGAATAAATAAAAATAAAATAAAAATAAACACTGCAAAATATCACATCATGCTGATGCTGATCTGTTTTCTTGTTGCTGTGTTCATCTGTGACCATCTGCTCATACAGACTCATGTTCGTGCTGCTGTTTATAATGATGTTTTTCCACTATATTAGGGCTTAGTGTATTACTAGTTGATGTTTTTCTTAGTTAATTCTAGATGTTATTACTGTTTTTCTCTTGCATTTGTTGTTGGATGTAACTGGGACCCCGTGTACATAATCTCGTTTTCATCACATGTACCACATGCGGTGCAAATGACAATAAAGACTCTCTGACTCTGACTCTGACTCTGAACAGCCAGAACCACAATAAGCAGCAGCAAACTGTTTACAATCTAAGTAATCAAGTTTTAAGGTTTTGTCCAAAAAGACCAACTTGTCCACATTTTCTGTCAAAAGCACAGATCTAGTTGCAGTGAATATCTTCAGCGGTGGAGAAAGTCATCTAAATAACAACAGTAGCAGCAGTGTGGCTGTATTTGGCCTCATTACTCACAACAACCTCCACTTGGACCTGCTCCCCCAGGTGGGACTGGTGCCTGGAAAAGTTCAGAGTTCAGTCATCACAGACTTCTTAGCTGCAGGTGATCTAGTGGATTTCCCTGAAGAGGAAGAAGTCAACTGCTATCTCTGTCCCAGACTGGAAATAAAACACAAAGAGGTTAAAAAAAAGAGTTAATAAGATTATAATTTTAAATTAAAAAGGTTAATTAGATAATAATAATAATAAAAGAACAATACCTCTTCTTGAACGGTTGAGGTGGTTAAATCTCTCGGTCATCATCATCATCATCATCATCATCATCATCATCATCATCATCATCATCATCATCATCATCATCATCATCATCATCATCATCATCATCAGGGCTTTAATCTGCTCCAGGGCTTGTTGACAATATCAGTTTTAGCTTTTTCATAAAGTGCTGAACTTTTTGATTGAAGTGTTGACGTGCGGTGGATGTTGTAGCGACGCTCAAGAACTTTAAAGCCAGCGCATAAACAAAATTCAGAAGTAGATCCATTAGCTTTAAAAACTCCTACAGCTTGTGTTATTGATCTGGACCGATCTGAGTTACCTGAAGGTTGTTTAAATGCAGCTGCTGTTCGGTGTTTACAAGCTGCTTTTCTTGCTTGTAGAAAATGTTCATGTTCGGATGATGTCGTTTCAAGTCCGTTAACAAGTCAGACGTGTTGTCTGCTGCAGATCTAATCTTCATGAAACAATGTCCACACACAGCTTTGGATTTGCGCTCGTCTTCAGGAAACCATAATGTTCCCAAAAAGGACATTGCAACGAGAAGCTAGGCTGCTAATGCTACGCGTGCTGCAGATAATAGCGCCGTGCTGAAACTCGCGTAGGAACTTTAGTTCCACGGCGCATATATTTTCCCGTTAATAACGTTTAATGAGTGAAAAAATAACCAAAATGGTACGCACACTGTCAGAAAAAAAGGTACAGTAGGGGTACATTTCTGTATATTCTAGTACATTTCTGTCCCCTGAGGTACATCCTGGACTTTTGTACCCATATAGAGCTAAAATTTGGACCTTATGGCACATATTTGTACTTTTTGAAATACTTTTATGTTCCCAAGTAGTTAATGGTACATACATGTACCCTGTATGGATGATTTTAGGGTACAATTTCAGAAGATAGACATTGAGGCAAGAAAAACTTTTATAAAATCAATGTAATTTGAAGGTAATATTCAAATGAAGTGGTTGAGTGACTTTTGTTAGGTATTCTTGGTTAGGTATTCAACACATAAATAAAGTAGCAGTAAGAAGAAAAAAAATCTTATTTTATCTGCCCCCTCTTACAATCAATAAAATCAAACAACAGTTATATTTAAGTGATTTAACAAAAAAGAAAAAAAAAAGGAAAAAAAATTCACCTAACTATCGAACCACAAAGCAACATATATATATAATGGTGTAACCCTGTGGTTTGAGTTCATATTGATTTCAAGTTAGTAGTGAATGAATGAATAAGTAAATGGTGTTTAACGTTTGGGTTGATGGAACATGTAAACATACTGTGTTTGGAGTTTAATGTACGTTCAATACTGTTTAATAACTGTTTGTAAAAGAGCGATGTACCGTAACAAGGTAATAGTTTGGGATTTTAGTTTGGTGATTGGTTAAAAAAAAAAAAAAGTTTGGTGATTGGTGAGGAGGATGTACTTCCGGGCGCGGGAGGGGCTTCCGGGCGAGAGAGCAGGGACGAGGAAGAAGACGAAAAAAGAGCGCGAAGTTGGGCGCCATTATCTTCCATTGAAAAACTGGACCGTCGTTGTGGAGGAACACTTCAGTCAACTGTTGTCCGCGCCGTTGAGGGGGTAGACAAAGACTCCCGCGGAGCTGTGGATGTCGAAGCCGCGAGGGTGAACAACCCCGTGGAGAACAGTTCATTATGTCGCTAGCTCAGTGGCTATCGCTAGCAGGACTTGTCGGGCAGTTGGCGGCTTGTCAGCAGAGAGAGGACCGGGGCACGGATTCTTCCACCCTGCGGAGGAGGACATCGGACGGAAGCAGACGGACTGAGGCGAGACTGACCTCTGGGAGACGGATGTATTCAGGTGAGCGGGGACATGGTTGAAGGGGAATATTAGCGACGGGAATAACGACCTGAACTATATTTTTAGTTAGCAGCCGTTAAAGTTTCCTTTTTTTGTTTAAGGGGTTAAAGCGTATCATTTTATCTAATTGTAAAGTGAAAATACTGATATGTTGTTTCCAAATTGTTTTTTAAACTGTTCATGTTTTTAAAGCATGTTTATTCTACCGTGTTATACTTGTTGTTTAAGTGAAAAAGATTCAGAGTTTACAGGTAGAGATACCAACTGATTTAAAGAACTCAGGTTAGCCACCCTCATTATGCCAAGGACATTTATATTTTTGCAATAGTCCAGTTTTGATCATTCTCTTGAATGTAATCATCGTTTTTGCATTTTTTACTTCAGTCTCCAAACCATTCCACAATCCAATCCCTTGAATTGAGGTTGACCGACCCTTCAAACGGGTTCTATATTTTGGTTTAACGAATATTTCTATTCCCTTGAGATTATAACAGCTCTGCCGTTTAACAAAATGCATTTGGATATTTTCAGGCAATTCATTTTTATGAGCTCTATACATGACTAATAAAATATGATCCACCAAGTCATGAAACTTCAATAATTTCAGTTGATTAAATAATGTTAGAAGGGTGACAATAATGTTTTCCAGTGATTATTCTAACAACTCTTTTTTTTTAAAACGAGCAGAGAAAAAAAGGTGGGGAAAGTAAAACTTGAAGTTATTCAATGTGTTGACTAGTTTGGAATTTGAGATTTGATTCAACTTTGGTTTACAAGTCATAATTTAAAAAAAAAAAGAGGGAAAAAAGGCAGGAGTGGGAAATAAGATGTATAGAAAAAAAAACATTTCTTGTGACTTTAAATTTAGAATGTTTTCTTTTAACTTGCACATGTCTGTCTTAATTTCTACAACCAGACCTGCAGTGTTGCTGAACGGTGTCTGCCCTGCTGTGCTGCTGTGTCATCACTGAAAGCCCCCTCCTCATCATCTTGCATCCAACATCAGGACCAGAACTGAACTGAACTCACATGTTGCCTCTGGACTCACATGCCCCCCTTCTCCATTGTTGAGTGAGCAGCATCAGGACAACATCTGCACCTGACCGGACCTTTCTGGACTCACATGCCCCCTCATCCATGGTTCAACATCTTCCCTTCCTAAGCAGTTCCCTCTGATCCAGGTTTGACCAGCAGAACCACCCAATATCTCTATCTATATAATGTATGGTGTAAAGGTTAAAAATGTTTTGACTAATCACTGACTGAAATATACACACACTCTAGGATGCATTCCCATTGGAAGTGTTTAAAGCTGCTGTATGTAACTTTTCTAACAATATATTTTTAACATATTTCTTCACTCTGTCACTAGACTGATGTTAGAGAGGTAATCTCTGAAGAAGAAAAAAATATTGTCCCCTTGTTTCTCCAGGTGGTAAACAAGCATTTCTAAAAAGAAAAAGTGACCCGCCGTTAACCAGCCAATAAAAACAGAGTTTGTAACCAGCCAACAGACAAAACCTGCTGCACCTGACCTCATGTACAGACCTGTGTCCTCTGCTCTCTCCTCCTGCCTCCTGCAGCTCCTCTCCATCTATCACCTATGCGTGAACACCTTGTGCCTAACAGTGAGTTGAACTTGTTTTCTGTCTGTGTTTTCTGTTTTTATTGCAGGTCATGACCCTGCTTTAACTTCAAATGTTCATGTTTTTGTCTCTTTCAACAGACAAAACCTGCTGCACCTGACCTCATCTACAGACCTGTGTCCTTTGCTCTCTCCTCCTGCCTCCTGCAGCTCCTCTCCATCATCACCTGTGCGTGAACACCTTGTGCCTAACAGTGAGTTGAACTTGTTTTCTGTCTGTGTTTTATGTTTTTATTGCAGGTCATGACCCTGCTTTAACTTCAAATGTTCATGTTTTTGTCTCTTTCAACAGACAAAACCTGCTGCACCTGACCTCATGTACAGACCTGTGTCCTCTGCTCTCTCCTCCTGCCTCCTGCAGCTCCTCTCCATCTATCACCTGTGCGTGAACACCTTGTGCCTAACAGTGAGTTGAACTTGTTTTCTGTCTGTGTTTTATGTTGTTATTGCAGGTCATGACCCTGCTTTAACTTCACATGTTCATGTTTGTGTCTCTTTCAACAGACAACACCCGCTGCGCCTGACCTCATCTACAGACCTGTGTCCTTTGCTCTCTCCTCCTGCCTCCTGCAGCTCCTCTCCATCATCACCTGTGCGTGAACACCTTGTGCCTAACAGTGAGTTGAACTTGTTTTCTGTCTGTGTTTTATGTTGTTATTGCAGGTCATGACCCTGCTTTAACTTCACATGTTCATGTTTGTGTCTCTTTCAACAGACAACACCCGTTGCGCCTGACCTCATCTACAGACCTGTGTCCTTTGCTCTCTCCTCCTGCCTCCTGCAGCTCCTCTCCATCATCACCTGTGTGTCAACACCTTGTGCCTAAAAGTATAGTATAATAGTAAAATAAATAGTATAATAAATAAAGTCCAGTTGTTTTTGTCTTGAACTTTTTTTAATTTGTCATTATAGACACATTTTCCTATGACATGATACAACAGCATGCCATACTATTACTAATATGGGGCTATCAGGAACTGCAGTTTTTTTTTGTTTTTTTTTCAGTCAGAATGAATGGAAACTGTCATATTTCAGTCAAAAAATGGTTTATAAATATGGGGAAAAAATCTATAAATATGTCACTTTGGCCTATAAGTTGCAAGGCATGTAAATTATGCAAAAAACTGCGACTTACAGGATGAAAAATATGGTAGTTATTATTTTTCTCCCTCTTTGAATTGTGCATGTATTCAGTGTTGAATTATTTTAACTAAACTGTTCTGTTTTCAAGTTTACAGTTTTTCATTTGCCATTAGAGATATGTTGTGTGTGGGAACAATTAAACTTTTTGTTTTGGGTTAGATTTAAATAACAAATAGGTTAGTGCTTTTATTGAGGCAAGAAGCAAATTGATGTTCCAGTAATTGTTATAAAACTACATTTTTTACCAAAGTTTAGGAAGAAAATGACAGTAATCTATCCCTTTACAATTAGTTGCTCTTAACTGAAGTACAAGAGGTTGCCGCTACAGTTGCAGCTCAGTGTCGTGACGGTATTAAAAAATATTGTGATGGTATTAAAACGGTATTAAAAGGTATTAAATTTAACTTAAGAATTTCTGTATATACCCTGAATGTACAAACTACAAGCGTACAAATAAGTACCCACTGTTGAGGGTACATTAGCAGTACCTTTGAGGGTACCACCCCAGTGACAAGCCAATGTACCCTTTAAGGTACAATCGAGTACTTTTTAAGAGGGTACAAAATTGTCACTAAAGGTACAATTCTGAGTACTTTTTAAGAGGGTACAAAATTGTCACTAAAGGTACAATTCTGATCTTTATAAGGTACAAACTACTAGGGTAAAAATAAGTACCCACTGTTGAGGGTACATTACCAGTACCTTTGAGGGTACCACCCCAGTGACGAGCCAATGTACCCTTTAAGGTACAATCGAGTACTTTTTTTTCTGACAGTGCAGGTGGACCGAACCGAACGTGCTGTACTGAAACGGTTTGGTACACCCACGTGTACTGTTACATCCCTAGTAAGTACAGACCATTTACCATTTCGCTCTCCATCCGAAGGGCCTCATCAGTCAGAGGAGTCCCAAACAAACTGTTTTCCCCACCAAGCAGTACACTCCTACAGTGGACCAACCAACCAATGTTTGTGGGGATCATTTTAGGAAAAAAGCCTGCTTTGTGGGGACCAAAGCCTGATCCCCATGGATAAGTCTAATTGGAGGGTTAAGTTTAGGATTAAGGTGTGAATTGCAGATGGGTCAGGGTTATGGTTGGGTTTAGGGTAAGTAATTTATGTTTTCTGAAATTAATTTTTAAGTGTATCAATACGTTAGCTCCTGATCCCTTGAGTTCATTTATACAGAAGCAAAACTATTAGAGTCACTAGAGGATCAATAGAACAGAATTGCATAACTCCCATTTGTATAACCTCGTTTGGTCAGACCTCTTTTTCCTATGAAAGCACAACATTATGGAACTTATTGCCCCCACATGTAAAAGCTACACCTGAACTAAAAAAGTTAATTTACATGACTAAATCTTAGTTAAAGGAAAATCAAATATGTGATCATTTTTAATGCTCGGATTTTATGGATGAGAAAGTCTTTGTGGGAGTGTAGGTATTAGGGAGTTATAGTATTATATTTACAATTTTTAGTACGTTAACCGAATGTGTGAGAATGGGGAGGTATGGATGTGCTAGGATATTTATGTAAATTTGGGGGTTGCAAGGTTATTTTAGAATTTGTAGAGAGGAAAATATTTTGTATTTTTATTGTACTTGTACCGGTACCTAGATTTTTAAATTGTTCGTATTGCAATGTATAGTTTTTTATTATGTGAATTTGGAGGTTGTTAGGTTCATTACATGAATATGTGCAGGAATACATAGGTATTCTAACTGTATTTTGATTGATAAATTGTATGTATTTTAATGCATAGAAATGCCCAACCAGGGACTGGAGATGCAAATTAACTATAGCTATATACTCTTTGTGCAACACATGAATCACAGACTTGTTCTGTTCTATGTTTGTGTGTGTTGTCCTGTCAAATTAACTAGGAAAAAAAGGGTCAGGGTTAGACTATAGAAATTAATGAAAAATGAATGGAAGTCAATGCAAAGTCCCAACAAAGTCATGAGAACGTGCATGTGTGTGTCCATGTGTGTGTGTGTGTGTGTGTGTGTGTGTGTGCAGGGCCTGAAATATCAGGTGATTGTAGATTTAATTTGGTGCACTTGTCAAATTAGATATGCATCTGTTTTCATTCAACCTTTATTTATACAGGTTAATCCCACCGAGCCAGAGAGACCTGAAATCTAGAGATCTAAGATGACTTTACAAACTAAATATTGGCCATACATACAATGTGTGTGTGTGTGTGTGCACACGTGTGTGTCCTTCTGTAATTACATTGTCTTTCTCTTTAGGTGAAAAGCCTCAACAGGATGCTCTGGTGATAGAGAGCAATTGATGGATCGAGGGGAGAAAATGCAGTGGTAATGGTAGTGGATACACAGGTAATTGGAAGCTAAATTGGCTTCAGAATTAAATGCTTCTTGCACTCAATCTCTGTATTGGAACCGGATAAAACTACAGTGAAAGTTCAATTTGAATGAGTGTGTGTGGGAAGTGCTATATTTCTGCAAAAACAGATGAGGAAACATGTTTTTTTTTAAATGACTACCTAAGTGGGGTTTTCCACAAAACAAACTGATGTTTTGCAAATGAATGCTTGAAGGACCCTGATGCATGCTCAATAATCCAGGTAGAAAAATCAAAAAAAGCTAAGTCTGGTCCTCTGGACATTCAAAAAACAAAACAAAACAAAGCAAAAAAAAAAAAACTGTAGAAACGTTTCGTCTTTCGTCCGAAAGACTTCCTCAGTCTGAGAAGCTGAGTTCAGCTCAGTCTTATAAATAGCACCCAACCACAGTGGATCAACCAGTTGGCTGATGACAGCCGAAACCTATGCTTGAAGGAATGATTCCAAACGGCTACAGGGGTTATTTTAACAGCCTACGCTTTATTTAAGCTGTTGTTTCAACCATTTTGTTAGTTTAAGTTCCAGCAAGTTTCTTCAAAAAAGTTTTTAAATCATAAGATTGGTAGGAAATCATCAATTTATCAAGACACAGAAGTAAACTGGAGGCCTAGCATTGCTTTCAAGAATGCACCGCCCTTCATAACAGAGTTTTAATTCACTATATGCCGTAACCACATCCTGCGAGATGTGTTAATGCTTCGAGTATGTGTTGAGGATGTGTTGAGCATGACTCAACACTGTCATGGTCTGTCTGTTTGTATTTAATCCAGCCCTATGTCTCCTAGTTGTCTGGTTTCTGTGTTCTGTCTGTTGGTGCTTAATTCAGCTTTCTGTTTGTTTCAGTCTTTTGTGTTTAGTCTAGTCTTTCATGTTTAATTCAGCCTTCAGCTCTTTGTTCCTCCTCCTTGTGCTTTCTGTATTTCATTCAGCTTTCTGTGTTCCTGCCCCTGTCTCACCTGTGTCTTGTCTTAATCACCACATGTGGATGTCGTGTGTAATCAGTGTGTCTGTGTATATATTAAGCTCCTCTCCCTCTTGTCAGTTGTCTCAGGATTGTCCTTCCAAGGTGTTGTGTTCTGCTCTTCCTCCGTGTTTCCCTGAGTGTTTAGTAAGTACCTCTTCAGTTTAGTTTAATCCAGTTTAGTTTAGTTTAATAGTTCTTGCTGCCCTTCCAGCCTTTGTTTTGTTTTAGTTTTGTTGTAAATAAAAACTTTAAAATTTTCCTGCGCCTCCAAGTCATCCTCTCCCTGCATTTGGATTCAACACTCCTTCCGTGACAGCAGAACCTAACAGAATCCTGAGACCATCTACTGAACTCAGCAGGAGAATGGCTGGACCTCAAACCAGACCCAGGGGTGAGATGATTACCCTGTTTGAATTTCTTGTCCGTGAGGCTGACAAGACTGCCCTGCGAGAGAAGGAGAGACGAGAGCGAGTGGAGGTGAAGCCTGTCATCCGGTGTGGGGGTTCCGGACCGAACCCGTCCAGAGACGAGGTGACCGCAGACCCAAGGTAGAAGTCCTGCCATCTCCTCTTCTGGTCGAGGAGGAGGAACAAAGGTTTCAGCTCCGGGGGAGCCGCCTGGCTATTAAGCCAGCTTCTTCCTCCACCCCACCGACTTATTGCTTGCCACACCTGCAGTGGTCTGAAGATGACGTTAAGCTGGAGGACGATCTCTGGTCTGCTCCTGTCCTCAGCTCATGCCGCCGACGCATCAGGAAAAAGCAGCAAAGTAAGGTCGGAACCACAGACTACCAACGCCATCAATCTCCACCTTGCCTCGCCACTGCACCACGTTGCCTATCCCCACCTCGCTCTTTGCCTGACTGCCCCCGCTTACCGGAGGTCCGGTACAGCACTCGCCCAGTGGAGGAGATGGAACGTTGGAAGGCAGCCATTGTGACACAGTACTTGCCTTCATCCCCGGCTCCTGGTCCCCCAGCAGCTGCAGCTCCTGATTCTTTGGCTCCTAGTTCTACTGCCGAAGATACCGCCCCTACATCCCTAGAGGGTCCTAGCACCATCAACACCTCTACATCAATGGAGGGTCCTGGCGTTGCCGACGCCTCTACATCGAATAAGGGTCTCGGCGCTGCCGACGTCTCTACATCGACTGAGGGTCCTGGCGCTGCAGACGCCTCTACATCGACTGAGGGTCCTGGCGTTGCCGATGCCTCTACATTGATTGAGGGTCCCGGCGCTGCCGACGCCTCTACATTGACTGAGGGTCCCGGTGTTGCTGACGCCTCTACATAAACTGAGGGTCCCGGCGCCGCCTCTACATCGACGGAGGGTCCCGATGCCGTCGACGCCTCGACTTTGCCCGATGACTTCTCGCCTGACGCTTCCTCGCCTGACTTGCTTGACGACTCCTCGACGTATGACTCCTCGTCTGATGACTCCTCACATGACGACTCCTCGACGCTCGGCTCCTCGACGCTCGACTCCTCGCATGACGACTCCTCGCATGACGACTCCTCGCATGACGACTCCTCGCATGACGACTCCTCTGCTCCCGACTCGCCTGCAGTGACTGACTTATCGCCCGACTCATTGCCCCACTCATCGCCCCACTCATTGCCCCATTCATCGCCCCACTCATCGCCCCACTCATCGCCCGACTCATCGGCTCCTGGTTCTTCCGACGAAGATTTCGCTGAAGGTTCCACCTCGACCGCCAAAGATGCCGCCGGTGACTCTGGTCCTATCGACGAAGACCCTACAGATGAAGACTCTTTGCCGTCTGCAGCCCCCGAGTTCTCGTCTTCGACGTCTGCAGCTCCTGTGGTCTCTTCCGACGAAGACTCTTTGCTGTCTGCAGCTCCCGAGGCCTTGTTTTCGACGTCTGCAGCTTCTGTGGTCTCTTCCGACAATGACTCTACCGACGAAGACTCTTTGCCGTCTGCAGCTCCCGGGGCATCGTTTTCGACGTCTGCACCTCCTATGGTCTCTTTCGACGAAGACTCTACCGACGAAGATTATTTGCTGCCTGCAACCCCAGAGGTCTCATCTTGGACGCCTGCAGTTCCCGAGGCCTCATCTTCGACGTCTGCCTCTGTGTCATCATCTGCAGCCTCCCGTGTCACCTTGGTGCCGGCCGCAGCTCCCCGGGTCCCTGTGTTGCAGGTTATGGTTCCTTGTGATGGACGGCCTCCCTGTCGCCCGCCTGACCTGGCTCTTGGTGATGGACGGCCTCCCGGTCGTCCGCCTGTCCTGGCTCCTGGTGATGGACGGCCTCCCGGTCATCTGCCTGACCTGGCTCCTGGTGATGGATGACCTCCCGGTGGTCCGCCTGACCTGGCTCCTGGTGGTGGACGGTCTTCCGGTCGCCCCCTGACCTTTTGATGTTTTTTTTGTCTTGTGTTTAGTCTTTTGTGTTTGGTTCCCAGGCCTCATTCTGTCGGTTTTTGTTTAGATTATTCTTGCCCTCCGTCCTTGTATTTTCCCCCGTCCTCCCACCCCGTTCTGTGTTTCTTGTGTGTTTTGGGTCTTAAGGGACGTCGGGTGCCGTCCCTTGAGGGGGAGGATATGTCATGGTCTGTCTGTTTGTATTTAATCCAGCCCTATGTCTCCTAGTTGTCTGGTTTCTGTGTTCTGTTTGTTGGTGCTTAAAGGTGCAGTCTGCAGTTTCTGTAGAATGAAGCACTTAGAAACATTTTCAACAGGCAAAGCATTCTGATCCCTCCCCCTCAGAGCCATATATGGCTCTGCTCCCCCTTGCTCTGCTGAAATTCAAATTCAAGCTCTGTTTTTATTGGCTGATTCAAATTCAAGCTCTGTTTTTATTGGCTGGTTAACGGCGGGTCACTGTGGCTTTTTAGAAATGCTTTTAGTAACACCTGGAGAAGCAAGGGGACTATAGTTTTTTCAAAGATTACTTTGTCTAACATCAGTCTGTCAGGAGATAGTGACAAAGTGAAGAAATATGTTAAAAATATATTTTTAGAAAACTTACAGACTGCACTACAGAAACTGCAGACTGCACCTTTAATTCAGCTTTCTGTTTGTGTTTCAGTCTTTTGTGTTTAATCTAGTCTTCATGTTTGTTTAATTCGACCTTCTGCTTAATTCAGGTTTCTGTTGTGTTTCAGTCTTTTGTGTTTAATCTAGTCTTTCATGTTTAATTCAGCCTTCAGCTCTTTGTTCCTCCTGCTTGTGCTTTCTGTATTTTATTCAGCTTTCTGTGTTCCTGCCCCTGTCTCACCTGTGTCTTGTATTAATCACCACAGGTGGATGTCGTGTGTGATCAGTGTGTCTGTGTATATATTAAGCTCCTCTCCCTCTTGTCAGTTGTCTCAGGATTGTCCTTCCAAGGTGTTGTGTTCTGCTCTTCCTCCGTGTTTCCCTGAGTGTTTAGTAAGTACCTCTTCAGTTTAGTTTAGTTTAATCCAGTTTAGTTTAGTTTAATAGTTCTTGCTACCCTGCCAGCCTTTGTTTTGTTTTAGTTTAGTTGTAAATAAACACTTTAAAATTTTCCTGCGCCTCCAAGTCATCCTCTCCCTGCATTTGGGTTCAACACTCCTTCCGTGACAGCAGAACCTAAAGGCCCAGGCAGAGCTCTGCATACGGCCTGTACGCCGCTCTACGCGCGTGTTCTGTGCGCACGCATTCACCAGCACAGCTCTGCGTTCGTTCTCGCGTTAAATGCTCGCGTTTTCGCTCCAAATTCTTGACGTAATTTGAGCAGCTGCGCGCAGAGCGTTTACCTACGGGACAAACTGAGGTCGCTGATTGGTCATTTGCTGACACGCCTACTGAATTGATTGACAGGTCGGGCGGGGGAAAAAAGGCACGGGCTGCGCAGCGGTTTTCTGTGTTTATATGTTAATAAAAAGTTCTAAAAAATAAAATGAAAACAGGGAGCGCTGGTCCTGCAGCCCACAGCCCACCAGGAAATATTTAGAACCTCCCGCAGCCACGTAGGACCCGAGTTTAATTCGCTTGTGACAAATTCATTAATTTCTCATCATTTCAGTCATGGAGTGAACAGAGGAGGAAGTGATAACTTGACTTTTGGCAAAAAAACAAAAGAAAAGTCCAGATCAGTGATGATGAAGAGGAATTTAATACATTTGTGTCACATAAGAAACAGTCCGGCGCCGGGCAGTTTATTGTGAGACAATGCGCCTCGCGTACGCGGTAGTAAAATTTTAGCTTTGCGCGTTCGTGCCCTGCGGGGCTACGCATGTGCCTCTGCGTACGTACGGCGTACAGCGGCGTACTGCGCAGAGCTCTGCCGGGGCCTTGACAAACACGGGCAAAAACATTATCTATTCTATTATTTGCTTTGTTTTGTTTTTTGACTGTCCAGAGGACCAGACTTAGCTTTTTTAGATTTTTCTACCTGGATTATTGAGCATGTATCAGGGTATTATCTATTCCCCTTCATCTTTGGCAGCGGATAATAATAAGAATTGACTGACCAAGTTTATTATTTTACGTTTTTGATCGTATCTTAATTAGTTTTTTTGGTCAAGGGTAATTAATTATAATACTACAGAAACTTGACTGTCAGGTTTTACACTAAATTACAACGCATCACTGTTGGGAAACCTTGGGTGCTTTTTATGTGGAGGTTATTTCAATGTGCTATTGAGTTTGATTTTCTGTCAGAAACAGGTAAAAGCTGCAACATTTAAACAAATATCTGTTTCTGTTCAGTGCCCTGAGATGACTTCTTTTGTGACTTGGTGCTGTAAATAAACTGAATTGAATAGAAATGTTTGAAAACAACAGGTTGAAATGCAACTTATATATTTTTAATTTGTTTGTTTAGACATTTAAAAAATAACCAATGTGCTGAACAGGCATTTATTGGTGAAGTTCTCATATTATCCATCTAAAGTTGGATATTAATAGTTACTGTAAACCTGCAGTCTTGTTTACTTCTCTGTGCTGCAGATTGGCAGCTGCTGCAGCCATCCTTACAGAAATGACAGCAATTTATTGATCGTAGACAAATAATCAAGTCTCTTGGAAAAAAGAAGAATATTCTAATGAAATGCTATTTGAAATTCTTTTAAGAACACATTTAGTCAAGTTCCCTAAACTAGATGGAATGTTTCAGTGTTTGTATTGCTTGAGTATTTTCTGAACTATTAGTTGGTGTGCGTGGAATATCTCCTGTTTTGTGCACATTTTAAGTTTTTATACCATCTGATGGGACATTTCCTCATTAAAACGCTGCTCAAGATATTTGTAGGCAAAATTATTCTTTAAAGTAGATATAAGATCGTAATCGTATCAAATCTTGATATTTTTGGCTTCTAGTTGTTGAGATAAGCTGTTCTGTTTTATGAATAGCCATGAATTAATGGGTGTATTTTGTATGAATAATTCAAAAACCTTTTAAAACTTTTCATTGAAAATTACACCCGTTTTTCACCGGAATTTTATCAAATAAAATCTTGCATGTTTTTACCAGAGGGTAAAATATGAACAACTTATTACTACCTTGAACATTTTCAGCCCTCTTTCAATTTGTGATTTAGGTCAGTTCTTGATAATGTATTCCCTTGAGCTTATACGTGTTAAAATGCTGCTTACAGTCATTCACATAACATTACTGCTGTCTCCATGACCTGCCTGGACTGAAGCAAGACAGATAATGGAGGACGGTAAATGAGAGCTTTAAGAAAAATTTAGTGTCATGGAGCAAAAACACACGTCAGAAACAGGTCAAAGTGAAATAAAGTACAAGTCAGAAGTCAGAACATTTTAAAAATGATGGTAAATTAATTAGACAAACACATTAATTAATAATAATAATAATTAATTCAATTTATAACACACTTTTCATTACTGAAAATCTCAAAGTGCTACACATATATTGAATGCTACACACATTCATAAACCGGTGGCGGCAGACTACCATGCAAGGTGCTTTCCAGTCCTACCGGGAGCAACTCAGGGTTAAGTGTCTTGCCCAAGGACACAACGACACATGGTGCGGGTCCCGGGAGTCGAACCGCCAACTTTCCGATCGGGAGACGACTGCCATTACCACTACACCACGGCCGCCCCATTGCTCAAAATCAGTGTCAGTGTCAAACCAAACGTGACAGATAACTATCAGAGAAAATTTTCAGTCTTACAAGAATATGGAAGCAACTTTTTCATGCAAGACAGAAAAAAAAACAGCTTTATCTGAGCAGACCTGTACCATAGCTATGGGCAAACATCCAAAACGGGGAGGCAGCTTGTCACTATCAACAAACATGCTGCTGCCCGTTTGGCGTGGAGATAGATGGAGATCACTTAAGTGGTGGGCAAGGAGGTGGAGACCCAGAAAACAGCAGTGGCTAGCCAGAAAGAATGGAGCAGATCAGCCAAGAGGGAGGACAAAGATGACGTTTGACAGGTGAGCTGTTATAGTTTTGCTTTTTTATTTTTGCTGCTAGTGAAAACCAGTGAAGACCCCAGCGGTGGGATGGCTGACATCCACTGTAAAGCAATTAAAGGCCCTGCTGGTACACCAGAACTCCTCATACTTTTCAAGATTCTGACAGGAATACACTCCGGCTGCTGGGTCACTACAACCTGCCACCAGAGCTTTGTGCTCCCTTGACATCTGGGACTCTAATGGGGAGGGGGAGCCACCATTCCTCCAAATGTTACTCCTTCATTTAGAGATTTGATGACAGTTCGGGAAAGCTCAACAATAACCCCAATTGCCTTTTGGTGCTGTGGTCTGGGTCTGTTCTATTTAAATTTCACTTACAATAGAAGAATAGAGTAGGAAAATGACTGTCACTCAGTGGAGCATAAAATACTGTTATAGCTGCCAAGTGATGGAACAATAAACAAACAAACAAAAAAATACATGAATAAATAATAAATATATATAAACACTTTGCTAGAAGGAAAACTATTAAAAATTAACAAAAAAATCAACTTTATAAATAACTATACAAGGAAAAACTACAGAACAGGGGCATAAAGAGATAGTTTAGATTGTTTTGAAATGGGATTTTATACAAAGGTGATGAACAGTCAAGGTCTTACCTGCTGTAAACAGTTCTTTAAATGACTTGACTTAAAATGGAGCCATTATAAAACATCAGTTTCAAAAATGTTCTACATCTGTTCTTGTGTAAGCTTTTTTTAAATATCTCTGTTAGTTTCACATTGCACTTATTCTACAGAAAGATCATGGTTTTCTGCTGGAAGTGGCCCAGACTGTCACAATCGGTTGGACTGAAATCCAGGTTTAAAGCTGCTATATGTAACTTTTCTAACAATATATGTTTAACATATTTCTTCACTCTGTCACTAGATTGATGTTAGAGAGGTAATCTCTGAAAAAAACTAAAAAAAAATATTGTCCCCTTGCTTCTCCAGGTGGTAAATAAGCATTTCTAAAAAGAAAAAGTGACCCGCCATTTTCCAGCCAATAAAAACAAAGTTTGTAACCAGCCAATAAAAACCGAGCTTGAATTTGAATCAGCCA
Organism: Garcialebias charrua; assembly: GCA_038048925.1. Lineage (NCBI taxonomy): Eukaryota > Metazoa > Chordata > Actinopteri > Cyprinodontiformes > Rivulidae > Garcialebias > Garcialebias charrua. Next base: position 27,417 of record JBBPBX010006273.1, read on the forward strand.
ATAAAAACAGAGCTTGAATTTGAATTTCAACAGACCACAAGGGGGCAGAGCCATATATGGCTCTGAGGGGGAGGGATCAGAATGCTTTGCTTGTTGAAATTTTTTCTAAGTGCTGATGTTCTACAGAAACTGCAGACTTCACCTTTAAGACTGACTTGAAGAACTTAAACAATGATTTATTAATTAAAGGAAAACAAAAATAGCTGATGATACAGCCAAACTCTTACGAAGCCTGGAATATACACTGGACACACGAATGAAAGGATTGAGACGGTGTACGTATTACAGGGTAGAGCAGAAGCAAACATTTAAAGGGTGACACTGACAAACAGAAATAACAAACATGGTGAGGAGACAAACTGGAAACAGGTGAGGAGAGCAGAACTTCTGGGGAAAACCAGTGGGGAAACTGACACAAAAAAGTAAACACAAGAATCTCAAAACCTAATGGAATACAATAAAAAGCTAAAACAAATAAATCTTATCACAGATTACAGCTATCTGCTGCTAATCTTTGTATTTATAAATGACAATGAAATTATGTGTACATGCAATGAGAAAACTGGCAATGATGTAAAGGGTTGTCAAATTGTGTTTGTGTAAACCGCCAAGACGCAGTAATCATCCTTCATCTATGCTCAAACTAGCCCTCACCTTGTCAGTCTGGTCAGATCAAAGCTCTTTTTCTGGACTAAAGCTGTTCAAATAACTATCTGCAACAGGTAAGATACTTATTATTCATACAATTTTTTCAGAACCTTCTTCAGTGGATCCTAATTACTGTATAGATTTAAAGCAGAAATGCATGTTAGTAATCAACTCATATGGTGCCAGTGCTTCCATTGACTATATTTTAACAATAAAAATTGCTGCTAAAAATAGCAATGTCAACATAATGTTGCAATGTTATGTACATGCACAAACTATGACAGCAAATAGTGTACCTGTCACTAAAATCTTATATTGTTTGAATTACCCCCCCACCCCCCACCCCACACACATACATTATGCATTTCCTGAGCCATGATAACGTCCCTGGTTTCTGAGCAATGCTTTTATGTACTGTACAATTATCTTGGTTATATTGTCATAATTCATCTGTAGACACCTCTGGTCTGTAATCTCTTTTCTTTTTAACTGAAATTTGCATACAGTACTGTATATCTATTTCACTTAATTTAGTTTACCTTTTTATTGCAAAAGACTAAACAGAAAAAAAACCATCATTTTAGTTTTACCAAAATATGTGAGAAAAAAAATCAATAACTCAAGTTTGAACATTTTTTTTGCAAGAAGAACCGTCCACTTGAAAATCAAACACTGAATTCATGACAATTGCCAAATAAGATAAATAGATAAACGGAGATGTGAGAACTTGAAGGAAGTGCATTTAGAAGACTTTGACAGCAGGGAGACAATTTTGGACACTCTGGGGAAGGAAAGGTTGACTCTGAGTATTTATTCAGGCAATAAAAGATAAGGTCACTGTGTTGTAGCCTTTAATATTAATGTGCCATTTAACGACCCTCACCATGGAAGAAACTAGGTTATCAGCAGTGCTAAGATACAGCTTCAGGCAGTTATGTTATTTGTGTAAGCTGAGCCACCAGCAGGGCTCCTTCTGCTCCTCTCACATACAGCTGCTCTGGTCAAAAGCCAAAAATGAAAATATTTTAATGCAGGTATAGGGAGATCTAAAAAAGCTAAGTCTGGTCCTCTGGACATATATGATTCCTTGATCATGTGAGCAGCTGGTTTCGGCTGTCATCAGCCAACTGGTTGATCCACTGTGAGAGGGTGCTATTTATAAGACTGAGCTGAATACAGTACAGCATCTCAGACTGAGGAAGTCTTTCGGATGAAAGACGAAACGTTTCTACATTTTTTTTGGCTTTGTTTTGTTTTATTTTTTGAATGTCCAGAGGACCAGACTTAGCTTTTTTTAGATTTTTTTACCTGGATTACTGAGCATGCATCAGAGGTATAGGGTGAGTTTTTAAGTTGATACTTTTACTAATTGTTCTTTTATTAATTGTTCTTTTACTTAAAGGTTCAGTCTGCAGTTTCTGTAGAACTGCAGCACTTAGAAAAAATTTCAACAGGCAAAGCATTCTGATCCCTCCCCCTCAGAGCCATATATGGCTCTGCTCTCCCATGGTCTGCTGAAATTCAAATTCAAGCTCTGTTTTTATTGGCTGATTCAAATTCAAGCTCTGTTTTTATTGGCTGGTTACAAACTCTGTTTTTATTGGCTGGTTAATGGCGGGTCACTTTTTCTTTTTAGAAATGCCTATTTACCACCTGGAGAAGCAAGGGGACAATTTTTTTTTTTAGTTTTTTTCAGAGATTACTTCTCTAACATCAGTCTAGTGACAGAGTGAAGAAATATGTTAAAAATATATTGTTAGAAAAGTTACATATAGCAGCTTTAAGGCTGTGTTACCCATATAAACGTTGGCAAAATAATTTGTGGTATAAAGTCACTCTGTTTTGGGTAAGGGCTTGGGGGCGCCGTCCACTACAAGTCCATGTGCAGGTCTTAAGTCCCGCCCCCAGTTCGAATGATCCAATAGGAGCAGCCGGAGCAGTCGTCTCGACCAATCAGCAACGACGGATGATAGTGAATGGAAGTTTTTAGTTTTCGAGGTTTTGGAGCATTCAGAAGTAGAGACGAAAGGTGACAGTAGTTGCACGAGTCACTGNTATCACCCCCTGGTCCATTGGTTGGATGAGACTGGTGGTATTGGGTGGCAGGTACACCACCCTCACATTTTGGTTGAGGTCAGTCAGATTTGCGGGGTGACCCGGTGCATTGTCCAACAACAACAGGATGTTAAAGCGAATGCGCTGTCGTTTGCAGAAGCGCTGTACGTCGTTGACGAAATGTTTGGTAAACCATTTTGTGAACACCTCTTGGGTAACCCAGGCCTTACGGTTGAATGCCCAATACACCGGCAGTTCATTCTTATTCATATGTTGTAAGGCCCTGGGGTTCTCATAATGGTTTACCAACAGCGGCTTTAACTTGCAGTCACCAGCAGCATTCGCTCCGAAAAGCAACGTGATCCTGTCTTTCCCCACTTTGTGGCCCGGTGCTGTTCTTTCATCCCTGCTGATGTAGGTGCGGTCGGGCAACCTCTTCCAAAATAGACCAGTCTCATCAACATTGAACACCTGCTGCGGTGTGTATCCCCCCTCCCTTATAATGGCTGCCAGTTTTTCTGGGAATGCGGCTGCTGCCGCCGCATCACCACCTGCTGCCTCTCCTGGTTAAAAAAAACACACACAGGACAAGATTAACCACATGTTACACGTGTTAAACATTAAAGCACAGCTGAAATGTTTCACTTACCTTGGATTTTTATGTTGTGCAAATTAGCCCTTTGTCGGAACCGATTAAACCACCCCCGTGACGCATTGAAGTCGGGCACCTCCACGCCCTCCCCCATCTCTGCTTTGATATCCCGGTAAATTTTGAGGGCTTTCTCCTGCATCATCATCAGACTCAGCGGGACATGCCTCTGGTTGCAGTCCTCTATCCAAAGGACTAGAAGTTGTTCATGAAAAGACAGGTGTGTTAAAACATGAACTGAATTAAAAATTATTATTAATAAAAGTCTTGTGACCGTGTGTTAAACATCTCAGGTAAACAAAGCACACCTGTAAACAAACATCCCAGGTAAACAAAGCACACCTGTAAACAAACATCCCAGGTAAACAAAGCACACCTGTAAACAAACATCCCAGGTAAACAAAGCACACCTGTAAACAAACATCCCAGGTAAACAAAGCACACCTGTAAACAAACATCCCAGGTAAACAAAGCACACCTGTAAACAAACATCCCAGGTAAACAAAGCACACCTGTAAACAAACATCCCAGGTAAACAAAGCACACCTGTAAACAAACATCCCAGGTAAACAAAGCACACCTGTAAACAAACATCCCAGGTAAACAAAGCACACCTGTAAACAAACATCCCAGGTAAACAAAGCACACCTGTAAACAAACATCCCAGGTAAACAAAGCACACCTGTAAACAAACATCCCAGGTAAACAAAGCACACCTGTAAACAAACATCCCAGGTAAACAAAGCACACCTGTAAACAAACATCCCAGGTAAACAAAGCACACCTGTAAACAAACATCCCAGGTAAACAAAGCACACCTGTAAACAAACATCCCAGGTAAACAAAGCACACCTGTAAACAAACATCCCAGGTAAACAAAGCACACCTGTAAACAAACATCCCAGGTAAACAAAGCACACCTGTAAACAAACATCCCAGGTAAACAAAGCACACCTGTAAACAAACATCCCAGGTAAACAAAGCACACCTGTAAACAAACATCCCAGGTAAACAAAGCACACCTGTAAACAAACATCCCAGGTAAACAAAGCACACCTGTAAACAAACATCCCAGGTAAACAAAGCACACCTGTAAACAAACATCCCAGGTAAACAAAGCACACCTGTAAACAAACATCCCAGGTAAACAAAGCACACCTGTAAACAAACATCCCAGGTAAACAAAGCACACCTGTAAACAAACATCCCAGGTAAACAAAGCACACCTGTAAACAAACATCCCAGGTAAACAAAGCACACCTGTAAACAAACATCCCAGGTAAACAAAGCACACCTGTAAACAAACATCCCAGGTAAACAAAGTTAAAAAAATTAATGAAACTGTACAGTGCATACAGTATCAAAAATAATGTACTGTGTACTGTATTTCTTAAATAATTTACTATCTAAAAGACGCAATACAGTACTGTACTGTACAGTGTACTGTACGTACTGTTAATAAAAAAATAAATTTTCTTACCCATCAGACGCTCTATCTTTGTGATAACACCCGTGCGTTGCTTCGTTATCATCGTGGACCTCATGGGGGCTGCTCCTCTCACGGTGGCTAAAATGCGCTCGCGGTCAGCCTTTATGGTGCTGACTGTTGAACTGACCTAAAATAAAAAATAAAATGTCATTAACTAACAGACGCCATTACGTGTCTTCATCTGCGCAGCCACGTGTACAGTAAAACACTCGCTAACAAGCGCTCACGATCCGCCATTGTTCATCTGCGCAGCCACGTGTACAGTAAAACACTCGCTAACAAGCGCTCACATCCGCCATTGTTCATCTGCGCAGCCACGTGTACGTACTGTAAAACACTCGCTAACAAGCGCTACGATCATCCGCCATTGTTCATCTGCGCAGCCACGTGTACGTACTGTAAAACACTCGCTAACAAGCGCTCACGATCCGACATTACGAGTCGTGCTAACGGTGGTACTGTACTCACCAGGTTCAGCGCTTTGCAGATGGAGGAGGTCGACTCTCCCCTGTCCGCTCGTTTGATGATGTCCAGCTTCTGCTCCAGCGTGATGGCCTTACGCTTTTTAGGAGCGCTCGCACCACCAGCAGAAGAAGCTCCTCGCTTTGCAGACATGCTTTCAAATGCTTTCAAATGAAGATGCTAACAAAGCTAATGATAATGCTAATGAATACGTATCTGTAACTGTGTCTCTCAAATCGCCAAACTGTAGACCCACGCCGCCGCTTTCGCGCTGTTCGCTTATGTAGTACCAGATGAAATCACTCCGCCTTTGATTTTTGGGGGTGGGGGTACAGTAAAGTAGTGCCTATGTAACCTTCCGCTGTTGTACTTTTCCATTTGTCACGCGAAACATACCCCCCCCCCCCACCCACCACAGCGTGCCCGCCTTGTGCAGTGTGCATGTCCAGTCCAAGTCCAGTGCAGGTGCATGGTTAAATCGCCCATCCCCCAACCCGAAACCAACCATCGCCCATCCCCAACCCGAAACAACCATCGCCCATCCCCCCCGAAACCAACCCCCTCCACTCCACCTCCCCCGCCCCCCCACATTCCACCTCCTGCCCCAAACTCCCCTTCGAAACATGACATTCAGCCGTCGGCACGAACACTCGGTTCTCGTAAAACAGAACAATGGTTTCTAACGGAGTTTTCTCGTAAACACGGAATTTTCATCTCGTTATTCGGAACAATGGTTTCTAACGGGGTTTTCTCGTAAACACGGAATTTTTATCTCGTTATTTGGAGCAATGATTTCTAACGGAGTTTTCTCGTAAACACGGAATTTTCATCTCGTTATTCGGAACAATGGTTTTTAACGGTAAATTCTCGTAACTCTGGAATTTTAGCTCGTATCTTGAAACAACGCTTTCTAATGTTGTTCGCTCGTTAAGTCGGAACGGCAGCTCGCAAGTCGGTAGTTCGGTTCCTGGTAGCTCTCGTAAAGCCGGACGCTCGTATTTCAGAGCGCTCGTAAATCGGGGACTACCTGTAAATGGTTGTCTTGTTTTAATCCTGCAAACATACAAAAATGTTAGTGTCTTTGTTTCAGTAGCACTTTACTTAAAACATCTTAGAATATTTCAGTAGTCTTTCACACATTTTTAAAAAATGTTTTCTGGATTCTTTTTCTTAAACTGCCAACAACTCAACCTCTGAAATGCCTCATCTGTTCAGGAGGAGGAGGTCATGACATGGAAGAGCTTCAGCGATAATTTCTGTAATTAGCATGCCACATTTAAATATTTTCTGTTTGATTTGCAGTACACTGATACAGTAAGTTATGTTTAGTGCTCTGCACAATGAGACCTCACACAGACACTAATGTTTACACATGCTTTCTTAGTACTGCAGCCAAACACTGGGGTCTGAACACATTCCCTTGTTTTCCATCATGTTGAGATTTAATCTTAACCCAAATCACCTCCTTGAAGTAATAAAAAAAAAAGACCAAAATGAGCTCAGGCTTTAAAAATGCATCTTTTCCCACTGGGATGTTACTAGTATCCCCAGAAATGGATCACTAAAACAGAACAGTGGACTGTGTGAGGGAATTGAGGGCATACTGAAGAATAGCAGGCACTCAGCATATTCTCCAGATCAGACAAAATGCGGTTGACCACGGAAGGCCGCACCTAAAACCACTCAGCCAGGAACGCCTCTTTACTGGTTGGGACAAAACCGATGGCATCAGATCCAGTTCACCTGCTCTCTCTGATGACTGCTCCAAAGATGTTACTAACAAATGGTTTCAAGAGCACACAAACAAAATTAAAAGCCTTGCATTCCTTGAAGGACTGCAGACTGCTACGGTATCTTTCAGGCCAGAATTTTGGACTAAGTTTGGTTTATGTTGAGACAAAGTTGCAGCCATTTTGGTCAAATTTAATAAATAAAGATATGTACAATTTCATGCAACATTATCAGATGTCCTGCTCAACGCATGTCTCGTAAATGACTCTCAGCTACTACCACATCAACTTTTAACCTAATAACTGTAAAATTATCTGAGCTTTATATATTTTTGTGTTTGTTAACATTAGTTAGATGTGGTGCCACCTTGAATTGGACTGACTGCAAAGGTTAATCAACTGTAGATGTAAATCCAATGGCAACTTTTTGAAAGTTTCCTCAAAATCCATTGGATGTTTTGCTAACAGACACATAGTCACGCATACAAGCAAAACATTATCACCCACCTTTCACTTTTTGGCAAAATCATCGTTAGCTTCTTTCAGAAGGTGGTGTTTGGAAATGTGAATGATCTGCTGCCATCTAGTGTCTCCAACTAAATAACTTCTCTCTGAACACTTACCAGCAAAACCTGTTCCAATATACAGTAGTCCATATCTTTAACTTTATTAGAAAAAAATCATGTCTTATCAGACATTTATGTGTGGAAACTGTGAATCACATGTTTATTTCCACTTCACACCTCTCACTTCTTGTTAATTATTTTATTTTATTTTGTTGCTATGCCCAGATTGTCTGATTTCCCTACACTGCATCAGACTCTTCATTACCTTCATATTTCCCAGAAGGTGTTGGGAGATGTGGAGCCCTACCTGAAACTGCCTTGTCATTGGATTGCCTGCATTCCTGTGGCTGGCTCCTACTCGCCTGCAGACTATTTATACAGCTTTAGATGAGGCCCTCGCTACAAACTGGACGCACACATCCTGAGCTTTTGGATTTTTGACCTTCTGATTGCACACAATGAAATTTCACTTTCAAAACAGAACTTATCAACATGAACACATGAAAAACTATTTGATCTCAAACATACCTGACAGGCAGTTATGATTGCAAATGATCAAGCCAAAATAATATTAGTTAAAATGTAAGTTAGTATATGATTAATATAAACCTACGGATCATCTAAACATTTAGGAAGCAAAAGGTGTGCGCTTCAGCAAAACAATTTCATTAAACAGTAAAAGTTTATGTCTTCAGGTATGACTCTCTAGTAAACAGTGAGCTGAGCTGTAAAGTCGACACATCTAGAAACAAGAGAGGAGTGTATTTATAGTTTGCTGATGAACTCCAAAAAACAAGAGGCAGGGGGGAAGTAATAACACTTTATCCAGGCATAAATGATTCACTTGCCATAAGTTCATTGGAATAATGTGCTAACACAGGCTGGAAGTTCCCCCCAATGAGAAACAGTAATCTGCTCGTTAATATATACAGATGGAACCTTGCTGTTTAGATGACCCCCCCTTCCCCCACCTCATTATTTCATCAGAAGATCTAATTAGACAACACTACTCATGGACACATATATACATATACAAAGTATATGTATACAGTATATGTACTATACA
>JBBPBX010006273.1:45473-57697 GCA_038048925.1 Garcialebias charrua
AAACACCCGCTTCGGATGTTATCAACCATAAAATGGCCCTTATCAATTATTATCATCCCCATACGTTGCAATCAGACTGCCCCTACTGTACCTACTAGTAGGTTTAAAGGTACGTTGTTGTCACCGTTACAAGCAATGACAGCAGGCTCCGTCTTTAGCTACCTGTTAAAGTTTCAAGTAAAGCCTCTGGCGTTAGGTTTAGGGTCTTGGTTAGGTTTAGGCACAAGGGTAAGGGGGTTAGGTTTAGGGTTAGGTTGAGGAAAACGTTACATAAGCTGAAAAAAACAAAAACGCTACACTTCCGGGTTTATGGAAACACACTGCCTACTCACAGCGAACAACGCTGATAACGTTCTGTTAAACATGCTAGTAGGTAGATAGTGACCTATTCGCCGCTACAAATGGGGATAACAGTTGATAACGCCCATTGTATGGACTGACAACATCCGAACCCGCTGTTTAAAGTTCTGGCCGGAATATTTTAATAATTTTGGATTTTCAATTACCTAATTGACCTCTAAATCTGAAGCCATGTTTTTCTGACGTAAAGGGTGAATGGCCCTTTTCCAGTTTTGGACAGAGGTGCTGCCTATAAGGGAGGAGTTTGGATATCTTGGGGGTGGGGGTCACAAGTGAGGGAAGAATGGGTTGTGAGAACATCATACTGTGCCAGGGTGGAATGAATATACAACATTAAACTTAAATGATTTCAAGACAAAACAAAATAAGTGGCAGTTCTGAATGTATTTCCTGTCACCTACACTGAGTCAAAATGCACAGGCTCATTACGTAATTCATGTAAATCTTGGGACAAAAAAAGGGGTGCTGAAGGTTTTAGGATATCTTTTAACTTGACAAGCCCTAATAATCAAAGTCAAAGTCAAAGTCAACTTTATTGTCAGAACTGCAATATGTACAGGACATACACAGGACCGAAATTGCGTTTCTCTCAGTCCCTCGGTGCAACAGTAACCATCTAAACACTAAACACTAAAACATTTAATAAACATAAGCATAAAATAGTAAAAAAGTGTAACACTGTCCTGATTTTTTTCATAATAGTATAAAAGTATGAAAATTTACACCAACACTGATGTTTCTTCATGTAACTGATCACAATTCACTGCAGCTGCTAGTTTCTTGTTACAAATATGTTAATGATTTGTTTGACCTCTTCGGATGGACCAAAACAAAGGAAAGATCCAAAGAACATAATGAAATCTTAAACATTTGGAGGAGATGGTAAGGAGGTTTAGAAACAACCCAGAAACCACCAAGGGGCCTGCCATGTAATGGAAATTGCTGGAGCTGAACTGGTTGCAGACCCTGCTCCAAAAGTGACAACTTTAAGCTCAAAGGACAAGCCAAATGTTTTTTAAAGAAAATGACATGGTCAGACAAGACAAAGACTGAGATATTTGACCACACTGACAAGAAGTATGTTTGAAGAAGAAAAGGTGCGTTTTTCAAACCTAAGAACCCCAAACCACTGTCAAGCATGGTGGTGGCAGCATCATGCTGTAGTACTGCTTTGCACAAAGTGGATCAAATAATGAAGAAAGACTTTCTCCAGATTGTTCAACTTGGGCTCAAAAAAATCAGGTAAAAATGAGTCCTAGTAATTTTGCAGAGAAGAGTGGTGAAGGGCAACACAGTGGTGTAACAGGTAGAGCTGCTGCCTCTCAGCAAGCATGTTACCCTGGTTCAAATCCCAGTCCGGGGGGCCTTTCTGGGTGGAGTTTGCATGTTCTCTCTGTGCATGCATGGGTTTTCTCCGGGTGCTCTGGTTTCCTCTCACAGATCAAAAACATGCATGTTCGACTGATTGGTGAGTGACTCTAAATTGTCCCTTGAGAGTGAGAGAGAATGGTTGTTTGTCTCCGTGTCCCTGTGATGGACTGGAGACCTGTCCAAGGCGTACCCTGCCTCTCGCACAGTGATGGCTGGACATGGGCACCAGCAAGGAAGAAGCGGGTAAAGATAATGGACGAATGGATGAAAGAGTGGTCAAACATCAGCCCAGAAACTAATGATGATGGATGTGAAACCTGTGTGTGCTAAGGGATATTCATCCGAGCCTGTTTGTATTATTTTCACCCTTTTAGTCACCAGATACATACAAAACAACAACAACAATTTCTAATTTTCACATCTGCTTCTTGTTTTAAATAGTATTAAAATTCTGTTATTTAATCATTCCACCCTAGAATTTTTTTCAAACATATTAAATCTTCAAATGAACATTATTTATGCAGATGATGACTGAATGAAAACCTCTGACTGTGACTGTGTGAGATGTTGTGAAACTATTGGTGTGGATGTTGGATGTAGTGTGACACTGAGTACCTCATGGTGTCCTGAAGACCAGCTGTTATTTTTAATCCCCCTGAGCTATGTTTCACTGCAGCCCCACCCTCCTCGACTATAGAGGAGGTTCAAACACCACACACACAGGTACAACATGTATCAAAGAAATAAACCCAAAAAATGTCTCAGAAGGCTTTGATCGTTTGAAAGAAGTGAGAACATTTCTGAATGTTATAATCTTCTTATGTTTTAGATTTACGTTTGTACTGTGGATATATCTTGTACAGTACAATAAAAGAAGTGATTTCATTTGATGCAAATAAAATATGATGACCTCATGATTCCTGGAACAACATGATGCTGTGTGGCGTGTGAATTCACCTCTTGTACATTAAGGCCCAACTTTTGAAAATGATGTTACTATTCAATTAAATTATTTACATTTGATCAAACTATAATAATAATAATTCTTTATTCATTTCATATCCTAAAAACAAATTAATTATATCTACAACAATTATATTTACAACAACAAAAAAGAAAAGAAAAGAAAACCAATACTGTACAATGAAATGAAAGGTAGCAGAGAGAAGAAAAAATTATTATAATATCTGCCCCTTTTTTCTCATAAATAAAATTCAAACAATAACATTCTTCAGTTAGTAAAACAATAAAACACAAAAAACAAAACCATTACAAAAAATTAACTACAGTTTATTAAAAACAAAAATCATACCTTCAAGTGTACTGTTTGTCCAAATGTTCTTTCTTGATTTACTAGATCCAGGATTTTACTTGTTTTATCTGAAAACAAATGAACAAAAAATAAAATTCAAAAAGCTTCAGCTCACGCTCCAGCAGAGCAGCTTGTTGGTCAGACAGTCGACAGGATCTCTCAGGTTCAGCCTTCAGTTGCGTACTGCCACTGCAGTGGTCTGCTGTCCCATCTGTGCTGGTCCCTAACTGCTCACTGTGTGGGGCTATATTTGGCCCCTGGCTCAGGTTACACAGCCAGACTGCTGGCAGGACGAGAGAAGGCTGAGATAATCTAGGAGAACAGAAGGTGCTGCTAACATTTTTGGTGTTTGTTAATTAAATGCAGCAAGTGTAAGTTGCTGTCATGTGTGAAACTTTTACTATTATGAGCATGTAAAACTGGAATTATTGTAATAAAGTAGTCCCTCGCTACTTCGTGATTCGTTTTTCGTAGACTCGCTCTATTGTGGGTTTTCAAAGTAAGATTGGACATGACACAGAATTGGTTGATTGATAGATGAGCCAGACGATCAGCATGGATTTTGATATAATAAAAAAAACTATTTTAAATTATTTAGCACCTCTGTGCAACCCACAGCTGTGGGATAACTTCTTCCTGCAGCTGCTCAGCTGATCTTTGCTCTGCACAGAGATCAGCTGATAAGGAAACCTGGTGGTGGAATAGCAAAGTGCAGGATGCCATTCAAAGAAAGAGATTAGCCAAGAAGAAATATGACAGTGAGAGGACTGAAGAGAGGAGACAGGAATATACTGTAAGGAGATGGGACATAGAGCAAAGAGGGAAGTAGCTAAGGCAAAGCAGAGGGCGTACAATGAGTTGTATGGGAGACTGGACACTAAAGAGGGCGAGAAGGACTTGTACCGATTGGCTAGACAGAAGGATCAGGCTGGAAAGGATGTGCAACAGGTTAGGCTTATTAAGGATGGGAATGGGAATGTTCTAACAAGTGAGGAGAGTGTGATGGGAAGTTGGAAGGATTACTTTGAGGAGCTAATGAATGAAGAGAATGAAAGAGAAAGAAGAGTGGAGGTAATAGAAACTGTGGACCAGGAAGTGGGAAAGATTAGTGAAGCTTTGAAAAGAATGAAGAAGGGGAAGGCAGTAGGACCTGATGACATACCAGTGGAGGTTTGGAAATGTCTTGGAGAGATGGCAGTGAGGTTTTTGACTCAAATATTTAATGGAATATTTGAGGGTGAGAAAATGCCTGAAGAATGGAGAAGAAGTGTGCTGGTTCCCATTTTTAAGAACAAGGGTGATGTACAGAGTTGTAGCAACTACAGGGGAATTAAGTTGATGAGCCACACGATGAAGATCTGGGAGAGAGTTGTGGAAGGAAGGCTTAGACAAGAGGTGACTATCTGTGAGCAGCAGTATGGTTTCATGCCAAGAAAGAGCACCACAGATGCCATCTTTGCTTTGAGGATGTTGATAGAGAAGTACAGAGAGGGTCAGAAAGAACTCCATTGTGTGTTTGTGGATTTAGAAAAAGCATATGACAGGGTGCCAAGAGAGGAGGTGTGGTATTGCATGAGGAAATCTGGAGTGGCAGAAAAGTATGTTAGACTGGTACAGGACATGTATGAAGACAGCAGGACAGTGGTGAGATGTGCTGTAGGAGTGACAGATAGCTTCAAGGTGGAGGTGGGATTGCATCAAGGATCGGCTCTGAGCCCCTTCTTGTTTGCTCTGGTGATGGACCGACTAACAGATGAGGTCAGGCAGGAATCCCCATGGACTATGATGTTTGCAGATGACATTGTGATCTGTGGTGAGAACAGGGAACAGGTGGAAGAGAACTTGGAGAGGTGGAGGTATTCACTTGAAAGAAGAGGAATGAAAGTCAGCCGTAGTAAGACAGAGTACATGTGTGTGAATGAGAGGGAGGCCAGTGGAACAGTGAGGCTACAAGGAGCAGAGGTCACAAAGGTGCAGGACTTCAAGTACTTGGGGTCCACTGTCCAGGAAAATGGGAAATGTGGTAAAGAGGTGAAAAAGAGAGTCCAGGCAGGATGGAGTGGATGGAGAAAAGTTTCAGGAGTGATTTGTGACAAAAAGGTGTCAGCAAAGGTCAAAGGAAAAGTTTACAAGACAGTGGTGAGACCAGCTATGTTGTATGGTCTGGAGACAGTGTCATTGACAAAAAGACAGGAGAAAGAACTGGAAGTAGCAGAAATGAAGATGCTGAGGTTCTCCTTAGGAGTGACAAGGATGGATAAGATCAGGAATGAGATCATCAGAGGTACAGCACATGTTGAACAACTGGGAGATAAAGTTAGGGAGGCCAGACTGAGATGGTTTGGACATGTCCAGAGGAGGGACAGTGGGTATATTGGTAGAAGGATGTTAGAAATGCAGTTGCCAGGAAAAAGACACGGAGGAAGGCCAAAGAGGAGATATATGGATGCAGTTAGAGATGACATGAAGGTAGTTGGAGTGAGGACAGAGGATGCAGAGAATAGAGTGAGGTGGAGGAGGATGACTCGCTGTGGCGACCCCTGAAAAGGGAAAAGCCGAAAGAAGAAGATAAAATCAGGAAGAAGACCTCAATGGCTATCTGATGAATCGATCAGAATCGCCAACAAGCGCCAAGAAGCCAAAGCTGCTGGTAATAACATAGAATTCAGACGGCTAAATGCTGTATTTTAGAGAAAAGCCAGAGAAGACAAAGAACGCTACTGGAACAATCAATGCACCAAGCTGGAAGAAGCAAACAAGAAAGGTCACACACGAGCTCTATTCACCTATGTGAAGCAGACCAGGGCACCGTTTGCAGCACGCAAAGCAGCGGCCATCAAGGACCACGATGGAAAATTATTACAAGGCGAAGTTCAAATCAAGCGAAGATGGCGAGAATATACAGAAGAGCTGTACTCAGGCCATCAAATAGGACCATTGGAACAGGTATGTCAGGCCGAACAAGAACCATGCATTCTTGAGGAAGAAGTTGAGTGGGCCTTGAAACAACTACCAGACGGGAAGGCCTCAGGAATCGACCATATACCAACCGAACTACTAAAAGCAGTGCCAACCAAGATTTTAACCGACCTATGTCAAAAAATCTGGTCCACCAAATCATGACCCAAGGACTGGAAAAGATCAGTTTTTGTCTATCTTCCTAAAAAAGGCGATATCCAGGAATGTTCCAACCATCGTACTATCGCCCTCATATCTCACGCGAGTAAAATCCTTCTGAAGATCATACAGAAACGCATTGCAACAATTGTCGAACGGGAACTGCCGGAAGTTCAAGCTGGTTTTCGAAAGAGACGCGGCACTAGAGATCAAATCGCAAATCTGTGCTGGATCATGGAGAAGACCCGGGAATATCAAAAGGACGTCTATATGTGCTTCATTGACTACAGTAAAGCTTTCGACTGCGTCGAACATGAAAAGCTATGGAAGTGCTTGAAACAAATGGGCGTCTCTGAACACATCGTACAGCTAATGAAATCACTTTACAATGACCAAGAAGCAACGGTTAGGACAGCCTACGGGAACACGGAGTGGTTTCGAGTCGGGAAAGGAGTTTGACAAGGTTGCATCCTATCACCAGTTCTATTCAACCTGTACGCAGAAGTGATCATGAGGCGATGCAATTTGGACGAATCTGAAATTGGAATCAAAATCGGCGGCAGAAACATCAACAACCTTCGATACGCAGATGATACAACCCTGCTCGCCGAGAGTGAAAAGGACCTCGACTGCCTCGTCCGACGAGTGCAAGAGGAAAGCGAATGAATGGGACTGTACCTGAACATCAAGAAAACAAAAGTTATGACCATGGCAGGCAATGGTGCAGTGAACATGCAAATCAACAACACAGTAATTGAGTCTGTCCAAGATTTCATTTTCCTTGGAGCTAAAATCGACCGCAGTGGGGCATCGGCGCCTGAGATCAAAAGGCGAATCACACTTAGCAGGACTGCAATGCAGGGAATGGAAAAGATCTGGAAGAGCAAGGATATTACCATTGCAACAAAAATCAGATTGGTCAACACAATTGTCTTCCCTATAATGAGGTTTGGTTGTGAAAGTTGGACATTTAGAAAAGAAGAGAAAAGAAAATAATAATAATAATAATAATAATAATAAACTTTATTTGTATAGCAACTTCCTACAATGCCTTGCATTGACCAAGGTGCTTAACAGGACAGAAAATATAAAAACCGGTACAATAAATCAGTGAAAATAAAATAAAAGCAACAGCAATAAAAGGAGGCAATGGAAATAAAAATGCTACATACTAAAATACCAAAAGTAATAAAAGTTACACACTGAAAGCTTTTTTGAACAAGTGGGTCTTCAGTCTGGTTTTGAACAGAGTCAGATCAGAGGTGGCACGCAGCTCAAGGGGGAGGCTGTTCCAGGCTTTTGGGCCGGCAACAGAAAAGGACCGGTCTCCCCATTGTTTGTACCTTGAGCGAGGCACCTCCAGCAGGTGTTGACTGGCAGATCGTAAAGCTCTGCTGGGCTGATGGACTTTCAAAAGTTCTGAGATGTAGAGAGGTGCAAGTCCATTCAGAGCTTTGAAAACAAACAGCAGCAGCTTGAACTGTATCCTGAACTGAACCGGGAGCCAGTGTAAAGAGGACAGGACAGGAGTGATGTGTTCATATTTTCGTGTGTTGGTCAAAAAGCGGGCAGCAGAGTTCTGTACAAGTTGTAAACAGGAGATAGAAGATTGATTAATTCCAACATACAAAGCATTACAGTAATCAAGTCTGGAGCTCACAAAGGCATGGATGGCCTTCTCCAGATCACTACGGCTGAGGAGTGACTTTATTTTAGAGAGCAGACGGAGCTGAAAGAAGCTGGTTTTGACAACAGAACTGATCTGTTTATCAAGCTTTAAGTTGGAATCAAGCTGCACTCCAAGATTTCTGACCACCTGGTTGAAGGGGGGGAGGGGAAAACCGAAACTGGGACTGGGAAGGATGTTGCTGGTGTCACTGGGTGCACCAAATAAAATGCATTCGGTTTAATCAGTGTTGAGGTGGAGAAAGTTTTGAGAGAGCCAGTGCTTAATATCATTTAAGCAGTTAACAATAGTGTTTGAACTGAGTGAGGGATTGAGAGTGACCGGCAGATAGATTTGTAGATCGTCTGCATACATATGAAAAGACAGATTATGGCGTGCAATGATTGATCCTAATGGCAGCCTGTAGAGAGAAAAGAGAACTGGCCCCAGAATGGATCCCTGTGGTACGCCAAAGGTCAGAGGGGTTGATGAAGAGGAGGAGGACAGATCACCTATCATGACAGAAAAAGTTCTCCCGGTTAGGTATGATCTGAACCACTCAAGCACAGCTCCCTGGAGGCCAACCTGCTGAGACAAGCGGTTGATTAGTACCTGATGGTCTATGGCACATGTGTCATTCTCAAGGCCCACGGGCCAGATGTGACCTGCCATGTCATTTTATGTGGCCCGCGAGAGCTTAGCTTAAAAGTTTTGAGTGTCTAAAAATAAATACGAGCGTGTATTGACCAAAAACTACATTTCCCACAATGCCTTTCAACTACGGTAGCCCACAATGCCTTTCGACTACGGAATTCCGTAGTCGAAAGGCATTGTGGGCTACCGTTTTTGGGAAAGTGTTTCTACCTCCATGCCAACGAGTGGAATTGAGATATAAACAGTGATCCCAAAATGTCCTGAAAGAGAAAAGTTGATGCAGACGGAAGACTGTTTCAAGAAAGATGGGAAGGCGAATACTTGCTTGTGCTTCAAGGAGAAAGACCGGTATGTCTTTTGTGTTACGAGGCGGTGTCAGTTGTCAAAGAGTACAATCTGCATTGACATTTTGAAACCAAACACAGAGCTAAGTACGCTAAAGCTAGCCTTCAAGAAAAGCAACACATTGCCCAAGAATTAAAAGGCAAAATGCGGTCGCAGCAGAATTTGTTCATGAAACCCACAGCCAAAAACGAGGTCGCAGTGAAAGCTAGCTTCATTGTGGCTGAAGAAATCGCCGACGCTTCCAAGTCGTTTTCAGATGGAGCGTTTTTGAAACAGTATGCTAAAGGTCTGTGAGCAGGGACGCAAACAAGTCATCACGCAGATGTCCGACACGATCACGGCTTTCCAGCGTAAATTGGACTTATGGATGTGGCAAGTGAAACAGGACAATCTTGTCCATTTTGCTGTTTGTCAGGTTAGCATTTTTTTTTAACTTAATTAAAATATAATAAAATGTAATTCAACAAAGAAGAAGAACATTTAAACTGTGTGCAATTTAATGATTGTGCTTGCATTTTGTTTTGTGTTTATCATTTTCAGAACATGATCAATCGTAGAGAGAGAATCCACTTGGTGTGTTTAAGGACAGGCAGCATCTCCTCATCAAAGACTACCGGTAACCAAAAAACTTGAGTAATATAGTTGTGAACTGAGTCAACCTTTATTTTGGTATTTTTAGTTGATTACATATTATTTATGTGTAGCTGCTGTTGTAATTATTTAATGTTTGCAGGTCTTATGTGTGTATGCACACAAATTGTTGTCATCAAACCATCAGTTGGATGCAAGGCTGTGTGTAGCCTTTTTTTGTAAAATGCTACATGTGTCATACATGTTCTTTGCAGCTCAGTTTTATGTTATTTTTCTTTATTAACTTGGACATCTAAAAAAGCTAAGTCTGGTCCTCTGGACATTCAAAAAACAAAACAAAACAAAGCAAAAAAAAAAGTAGAAACGTTTCGTCTTTCGTCCGAAAGACTTCCTCAGTCTGAGATGCTGTATTTAGCTCAGTCTTATAAATAGCACCCTCTCACAGTGGATCAACCAGTTGGCTGATGACAGCCGAAACCAGCTGCTCACATGATCAAGGAGGACCACCTCTGGACCATCAAGTCCAGAGGACCAGACTTAGCTTTTTTAGATTTTCTACCCGGATTATTGAGCATGCATCAGGGTATTAACTTGGACAGTTTGATCCTTCATTAATGGAGTTATGTGGGTTTTCATAAGCTGACAAAATTTAAAAGGATTTATGTTAGAGCAACAAGCAAACAGATGTTTTCTATGCAACTGTAATTGTCAGTTGAATGTTATAATAAATGAGTTATTCAACATTAAGGAGTACGGTAGTTACATTTATTTTACATTACATTTGATTACATTTAGTTAAATTTATGTTACATCTGGCCCTTCAAGGACAGCCATTATGCTGATGTGGCCCTCGGTGAAAATGAGTTTGACACCCCTGGACGGTGTCAAAAGCTGCTGAAAGATCTAACATCACCAGCAGAACAGGGTTTTTTTTGCATCCAGGGACAAAAGAATGTCATTCTGTACTTTGAGCAGTGCTGATTCAGTGATGTGACGGGCTCTAAAACCAGACTGAAATTTTTCAAACAGGTTGATGTGCTCTAGAAAAGATTGAAGTTGAATAAAAACAATCTTTTCTAGGACCTTCGATAAAAATGACAGATGGGAAACTGGCCTGAAATTAGAGAGAGATGTAGGATCTAGGCCTGGTTTTTTGAGAAGGGGCCTGACCACAGCATGTTTGAAAGCAGATGGCACAAAACCTGAAGTTAGGCAGTTGTTAATGAATGACAAAACACAAGGACCAATTACATCAAATGACTGTTTGAGCATTTTTGAGGGAATGATGTCCAGAGAACAGTTTGTTGGTTTCATCTGCTGAACCACCTTGATGAGGTTAGGCAGTGAAACCAGGTCGAACTGGTCAAAAACAGCTGTGGTTATTGCAGACTTACATGATTGGGCAGTGTTTGATGGGCTGACGATGTTCTGTCTGATAGAGTCAATTTTGTTGACAAAGTAACTCTGAAATTCGTCACAGCTGTGTGGCAGTTTTCAGAACATTGACAGAGGGATTGATGACAGACTGAATTGTGCTAAATAGCACTCTCGGCCGGTTGCAGCTGGTGGAGATTAAATTGGAGAGGTACTGTGACTTGGCCTGCTTAATAGCATGTTGATATTCCCAGAGACAGTCTCTCAGTATTCCCTGGGACACATGAAGTCTGTCCTTCCTCCATCTGCACTCTGCTTTCCTGCAGCGTTGTCGAAGAGCCCGAGTTGTTTTGTTGAGCCATGTAACTGGTTTGATCTTTGAGGAAGTCTGTTTGAGAAAAGCGATGAAGTCCAAGATCGTTGTGCAGGTGTGATGGAAGGAGGTGATGAATTCCTCTGGATGCAGAGATGGGTCCAGGCTGACAGCATAGTATAAGTCAGTGCTCTTAAAGGCATCAGTGAACTGACTTGAAGTGAATGGGGTGATGGAGTGGCAGAGATGTGCTGGGAGAACAGCCTTCGGTGCAGGAGGGGTGGAAAATTCAAATAAGATGGGAAAGTGGTCTGAAATACAGGTGTCCAGAATCTCTACAGCAGATATATGAAGGCCGTGGGAGATAATTAAATCCGGTGTGTAGCCCTGACTGTGCGTGGCCCCTGAGACAGATTGTGACAGGTTAAAAGAGTCCAGAAGGTCCTGAAACTCACATCCAAGTTGATTACTTGGGCAGCAGATATGGACGTTGAAATCTCCACAAAAAAGCAAATTGTCAAATTTTGGCAGCAGTTCAGCCAGCAGTTCAGAGAACTCACTGAGGAAGTCCTTATTATATTGTGGTGGGCGATAAATAAGCTCACACAGCAGTGGTTTTGCAGATTCTAGCACAAACAAAATTATCTCAAAGCTGCTGTAGTTTTTTGGAGGCAGCGAGCGGCACTTGAACGCATCACTGAACACAGCAACGAGGCCGCCCCCCCGGCCGGACCCTCGCGGTGCGTTCAGGTAGGAGCAACCAGGTGGGAGGAGCTCGAAGAAGGAGCTGTTGTCCTCTGGTTTCTGCCAGGTTTCAGTCATGAGAAACAGATGCAGACGATGAGTGGTGATCAAATCACTTAATATAAAAGTTTTATTAGTGATCGATCGGGCGTTAAACAGTGCTACACGTACTGGAACACAGACAAGGCCGCCAAAGAACAAGATGGCTCGACACAATCACGACAACAATGAATATGCCAATTGTGGAATTGAAAGAATTGGTGAAAGACAAGAAGGCGTGGAGTACGAAGATTCATAAAATGACCGAAAGTCGGATGCGACTGATCGGATAATCACCATCATCATATATATATATATATATATATATATGTATATAT
>JBBPBX010006273.1:57945-69080 GCA_038048925.1 Garcialebias charrua
TATATATATATACTAAAATAAACTACTACAGTACTTACTACTTGTATTACAAAGTACTATTCCTACTTTGTGGTTTTGCACTTATCGCAGGGCTTCAGGGTACAGATCCACATGCTGATCTGCCACATTTAACAGTATAAATTTGTGTTAGCCCTGTGTCCAGATAAGTTTACTGCATGGCCTTAGACCAACTACCAAGTTATTTTTTATTTTATTTTATTTTTTTGGGTGGGGGGTGGTGGTGTTTGTTTTGTACAGAAAGCAGTACTTTACAATGCACAAGGTAAAGTTCAGTTCTGCACACATAAGAAGGTCTGATGCTCAGTTTTTGTATGGTCTGATTAAAATTAATTAATTAAATTAATCATGCTGTATTTCAGTACAATGATAACAAAGCTTATTCTGTTTCTGATTCTAAAAGGACTATCTGTACCATTAGAAAAATACAAAACTGAACGGATTTCATTTAAACTTTAAAGTGCGACTAAACCCAAAATTAACTTTTTTTAGCTGATAAACTCCCTAGAATGTGTTTAAAATATTATCTAGCACTATGGCTGTGTTTATTTTCACATAATTGTGCATATCTGTGTAAATTGGCAATATTTGGTCTAAAACTGTGTTTACGGTAGTCCTTTGGGTTGAACAGAGGTTATTGCACCTTAATTTTCATATTGGTCAGGACTGTTCACTCTGATGTGTCTTGTACACTCTGATGTCACAAAGGTGGTTCAAGCAGAGCCAATCCCCTGCAGAGATGAGAAGTGCATACCTTATATGGAAGTGCTGCATTTCACTCCTGACAAGCGGTTTTATTTTTATTTTCATTTTCATTTTTTTAGGCCTTTGGTTTTGGATGGAATGGGTGGAATAGATAAATACATCTACATGTTTATTCTTTGTTGTTGCTTGGTGTATGTTGTTGGCTAGAGGTTTAATTTGTTTTAGGTTGTTGCAGGTGGAGGCGTGAACAAAAGCACAACTCTACCTCCACCCCTCCTTGTCTCTCGACACGCCCATTTTCAGGGAGATTTTGGAAGGAGGAGTTACCAATCCACAGGGTGTGGAGTTGCTCTTTAAGAAAGCAGTCACTGGATTGTTATTTATGGCTGACTAATTTTTGGAGTCATACCAATTTAAAAAAAACTATAGTAAACTTAGTTCACTCAATTAGCTATTGGAGCCAAGTCTGTCTGCTGCTCAGCAAAACATCTTATGAACTGCTGGACTTAAATGGTAATGATAAATGTACTGTACTTATATGGCGCCTTTCTATCTTATCAAGATACTCAAAACTCTTTACACTACAATCTGTGTCCTCATTTACCCATTCATACAGCACTCTACTATGTCTTTTGTGATGGCCACATCTGCAGCCACACAGTGGGTAACCCCATGCACCAACACTTTTTCACTTTGAGCTTTAAAATATATATGTCCCACTCATTGCAGCACATATATTTGTGTACAGGCTTTGTTTATTTATTGTTTGACAATGTTAAAATGCATTAGTTCTAATTGTAGCGTGCACATTTAGTTAGCTTTTTTATATTTGATTTTTGTCATACTTATTGTGTTCTCTATACTTTGTTGGTGCTGTGGGAGAGTCCTTTGAACTGGACTGAAACCATGGACTCTGATGGCACACTCTAATCCCAGATTGATATACAGTATATTGGGTGATACCATGCAGAGATCCACCATGGGGGGGACCATGGAGTTTCTTTTATTCTAATTCTTGTATAAGTGCTTTTGCTTTGTGGTTTGTTGCTTTTGTTAACCTTATGTTTGGTTATTGGCTATTTAATTAATTATTAAGCTAACTGTTTGTGTTTAGTAGCTTTTTAATTTGTAAGTGGATGTTTGCCTTCCCTCTTCCCAAATGTGTTAGTCTGGTCTGATCAGCCAGATATTTAAGTCCCTTTCATTTGCTGTGTGGGTGGTCAGTTATTTTGTCTTGAGCAGTTTGAGAATTTGTTAAGTTAACTCATGATTTTTGGCTTAAGTTTGTTTTGTTTTTTCTTTCATTTGACCTCTTTTAATGGCCCTGTAACAAATTAGTTTGAAATTTGTTATTTTGGGGAATAAAACCCCTTTTTTTGAAACTCTATAACTATGTCCTCGTGCTTGACTGGCTCGGTCCCTCACACTTTACAAAGAATATGAGTGCTTTTAGATCACATTCATACACCAATGGGACACACATCAGAGGCAATGAGGGTCCAGTGTTTTGCCTGCAGGGACACTTGGGTATGTGACTACTGGTGGAATCGAACCCCCAGCTCTTGCATTGGAGGACGACTGTTCTAAACACTCAGCCACAGCTGACCAACTTATAGTAGAACATGGACAGTATAGGTGAAAGCTAAGAGCACTATCCAATCAGGGGACACCACAAATGGGGGAAGAACAGAGCATATTGTGTGCGGTTTGTTTCGTTTTGAAGCTACATGGAAAATCTGGGTGTGTACATGTGTACACTGAGGGGATAAAAGACAATTACTTTATTTTTAGGAAGTACATAATTAATTGAGTATTAATACTGGTTACATGAGTTTCTCAGGCATTTTTTGTTCTTTAGGTAAGCACAACTAGTGTTGTACTCAACAAGTAGCATTGCACAAAATGTCTCTGTTCAGTGCCCTGAGACAACTTTGTTATGAAGTGGTGCTATATACAGTAAATACTGGTAAACTGAATGTAATTATTTAATTTCCCTCTGGGATTAATAAAGTACAAATTATTTTTTGAATTGAATTGAAGTGTTACCACTCAACAAAGATATTTTTGACCTTGGATAAAACAGACCTTAGGAACCTCTCATGATCACTTGGTCTATTTCCAGTCCACTATCACATTTTATTTTCCCTGAGCTATTCTGGTGCTTCTTCAATCTACTGATTACAGTTAAGAGCTGGTGGGAGGTCCACATGAAGTTTTCTCATTCCACTGTCATCACACAAGCATGCACAAAAATATATTACATTTTGAAGACGTAGATTTATTTGAAGAGATGCACTTTGCCCGCCACTATCCAAGCCAGATTTCAAGATCATTTCATTATGAGAAATGATGGAGTTGTACCGGTAGTTGTTTTGGTCAGACCGTGAAAATACCATTATGCACAAGTTGTTACCACTCCAAGTATGTGTTGTAAATGACTCTCAGCTATTAATAGACCTAATTTTAGTTCAGTATCTATAAACTGATTATAGTTTAGCCATTTTTGTGCAAGATCTGTTTGTTGGGGCAGCTGTCTTGAACTCAACTGACTTAAAAATTTAAACAGTTGTAGGTGAACATCCACTTTCTGAGTCTCATTGAAATCCATCCAGTGTTTCATAAAATATTTGTGATGACATGACAATCAGATGAACACATAGACACATACAGACACAACATTGCCTGCACTCCACCTCTCAGTGATGAGTGAGAATGAGCAATTCTGAATATATTGCTGGATTACACTGAATAATTTTCTGATGAGGAATTGTGCTTGAAATGTCACCTGGGATAAATAAATAAGCCAAAGGTGAAGTGATGCAGTGTGCAAGCCAGTTTTTTTTTATCTCTGCCCTATGAGATCCTGCCATAGCTAAGCATCTGCTGTCAATTCAAACTTAGATGTTTGATTTTGTTCTAGTAGTAGTAGTTTATATATCAGAATGGAGACTTTTTTTTTCTTATTCCAGGATCAACTTTTTCAAATATATCATTAATCATTATCAAGAATACTGTACAGTACTGGGCTACAAACACTACTTTGAGGAGTCCCATTCTCCACAATATGTTTGTTTGAAAATTCCTTTCCCACTCGCACTTCTATTGTTCTTTCAAATAAAAAAATATTTATCCAATTAAATAGTTTTCCTTTCACCCCAAGTTTTTCCAGTTTTATTAATAAACCTTCTTTCCAAACAGTATCATAAGCTTTTTCTATATCGAAAAAGACTGCAACAACTGATTCTTCTTTATTAGCTTGCGCTTTTCTTATGTAGCAGTAGAGAAAGATGCCTGATTAGGCTGATGGGTTCCAGGTGCGAATGTCTGGTTGTTAGAGTGGGCGTGGTATAAGAGCAGCTGCTCTGCATGCGGGCAGACAGGGTCGTCTTCACACTTCGCCGTGTGGCTGGTGCTATGGGTTCTGACCGTCATGGTGTCCCACGGGTTTTGGCCGTAAAGGCAACCAGTCACTGAGTGTGGTACGGGCTGTTTGACTGCTGGACAGTAGAGCGCTGCGGTGCTGGGCTTCTTCCCTCCCTCCGGCTACAAGGATGTGTGTGTATGTGTGTGTATATGGTTGTGAGGACCAGCAGGTCTCCCCACATCGGGACCACTGCTGCTCTGTTTCCGGAGACTGCTGCTTTATGAACACGGACTGTGGTGTCGTCAGCTGTTCCCCTTGCAATGGCACATAAGAGTGTGACGTCAGTGCGGCCACTTGCCTTTTCTACGGCATGTCGAGTGCCAGAACCAGTGAAGGGTGAACTGTATTGTTGTTGCAACCCTGTATTTATTGAAGTAATTTATTGTATTTATTGAAGTAATTTAGTGTCTTGGGGGTTTAAAGGGTTTTTGGGTTTGTTATTTAGTTGGGATAAAATGAATGAAATAATTACAAAAAGAATGTTGAACATGATGTAAATAAATGTTTTAAGATGTTTTAAGGTAACTGTAAATAAATTATCATTGTTATTTTTGAACAGTTGTCCCGGATGTTTTAATCAGTGCAAAGCGAATCTGCGTGGCCTTAAAGTAATAAGGTAATCTCTGGGTGAAATTCCCAGGGTGGCGTTGTTAAACTTAATTTATTCATGCTCTCAGGGCATGAGTAATGCCACATTTTGGCGTTGTTGGTAGGGCGTTTGCATTTGCTTTTTATGAACATCCGGGACCAGTAGTTGTTTGAAATTTACAGTATTGGTGTTTTGTGTGTTTTGTTTTTTTCTTTGGTTTATGTTTTTTTGTGTTTTGTGTGCAGATTGGCAGGTCCGGAAGCAGAGCAGTGGTGGTTCCAGCAAATCTTTAAAGTGGTGGGTGGATGACACTGGTAGTTATGGCAGAAATTCAGGAACTTAAAAGAGTTGACCATGAGCAGTTATGACAAGGGCAAGCCAGCTTAAATGCAACAGTCTACTTCTTCAGTATTGCCTTATGCCCTCCTATGTCCAGTCTCCCTGAAGCAGCGAGATTGATTTTGTGCCTAGAGATAGGAAGTGTCCATCTTTAGGGGTAGGATGGGTATAAGGTTGAATGAAGTGGTGGATGAGAGCCTGAGAGGTGGCTGCCCAAGCATTTCTTTGGATTGGTCACTTGGGGGGGAGAGAGTCTTCAGGAGCTCCCTCTTATATTGTCAGGATTTTAGGAGAGCTTCTTAAATTAGCGGAGTCATGACATGATGGCTGCCACGTGTTCGACTGGGACTGTTAAAGACCAGTTGTGGAAGTGTTGGATAGCTTCTTAAATTTGTGGAGTCATGACATGATGGCTGCCACGTGTTCGACTGGGACTGTTAAAGACCAGTTGTGGAAGTGTTGGATAGCTTCCGGTAATAACTTAATTTTGTGGAGTCATGACATGATGGCTGCCACGTGTTTTGAGGAGCACTGAGGTGCTACCGCTACCGCTTTGGTTGGACCTGTGGATGCTTGGTCCTGGTGATATTGTGGAGTCATGAAATGATGGCTGCCATGTGTTCTGAGGGGCACTGAGGTGCTACCGCTTTGGTTGGACCTGTGGATGCTTGGTCCTGGTAAGAATTAAAGTTTGTGGAGTCATGAAATGGTGGCTGCCAAGTGTTGGTTTCCCTTCAGGGTTTTTTGAGATTTTAGCTCTGGTCTTAGGAGCTGATGGGATCAGTTTTAATGGATTATCGTCGGGTCGCCGATACAAAAGGTGGGGGTAGAATGTAGCAGTAGAGAAAGATGCCTGATTAGGCTGATGGGTTCCAGGTGCGAATGTCTGGTTGTTAGAGTGGGCGTGGTATAAGAGCAGCTGCTCTGCATGCGGGCAGACAGGGTCGTCTTCACACTTCGCCGTGTGGCTGGTGCTATGGGTTCTGACCGTCATGGTGTCCCACGGGTTTTGGCCGTAAAGGCAACCAGTCACTGAGTGTGGTACGGGCTGTTTGACTGCTGGACGGTAGAGCGCTGCGGTGCTGGGCTTCTTCCCTCCCTCCGGCTACAAGGATGTGTGTGTATGTGTGTGTGTATATGATTGTGAGGACCAGCAGGTCTCCCCACATCGGGACCACTGCTGCTCTGTTTCCGGAGACTGCTGCTTTATGAACACGGACTGTGGTGTCGTCAGCTGTTCCCCTTGCAATGGCACATAAGAGTGTGATGTCAGTGCGGCCACTTGCCTTTTCTACGGCATGTCGAGTGCCAGAACCAGTGAAGGGTGAACTGTATTGTTGTTGCAACCCTGTATTTATTGAAGTAATTTATTGTATTTATTGAAGTAATTTAGTGTCTTGGGGGTTTAAAGGGTTTTTGGGTTTGTTATTTAGTTGGGATAAAATGAATGAAATAATTACAAAAAGAATGTTGAACATGATGTAAATAAATGTTTTAAGATGTTTTAAGGTAACTGTAAATAAATTATCATTGTTATTTTTGAACAGTTGTCCCGGATGTTTTAATCAGTGCAAAGCGAACCTGCGTGGCCTTAAAGTAATAAGGTAATCTCTGGGTGAAATTCCCAGGGTGGCATTGTTAAACTTTATTTATTCATGCTCTCAGGGCATGAGTAATGCCACACTTATATCAGATTCAAGGCATAACACAGAATCCATTGTATTTCTCCCTTTCCTGAATCCACTTTGATTTGGTGATAAAAGTTGATTAAACTCTAAATAACAATACTGTATAGTCTTTCAGTGATTATTTTTTCCATTGTTTTCCCCAGTTGTGAATTTAAAGCAGTGGGTTTATAGTTTGAAGCATTTGAAGGATCTTTACCTGGTTTTAATATTGGAATTATGATGGAATTTTTCAATGCAGCTGATATTTTACCACTATCCCAAATTAAATTAAACAGAATTAATATTACTTCAGTAGAATTATCACCCAGATGTTTTAACATATCGTAACAAATGTTGTTTTTTCCAGGGGATGATTGTTTAGTATTGCTAAGAGCTCTTTTAAATTAAAATAAAGTAATAGGTAGGTCCATCTTCCCTACATTGATTGGTTTTCTGTTAACTATATTTGGATGATCTTTTAAGTATTGTCCCTCAACTCCCTAACAGTCTCTGAAATGTTATCAGAACTATGTGTTTAACCAGTGTTTTAATTAATAATTCTGCTTTATCTAGATCGTTTACTGCCACAGTGCTCTCATGTTTGATTATTGGGATTTCATATTTCCTAGTTATTCCATTCATCTTCCTTATCATCCCCCCACATCTGATAATTTAGTATCTCTCCCTATGGTAGAGCGGTATTTATGCCAATATTCTTTCTTTTCCTTTCTTATTGTTCTTCTAATGATTACTATTTTCCTTTTAGCTTCCCTGACATCATCTTTGAACTTTCCATAAAATGGCACAACATATATATATTTTAAGATTGAACTCTGTTCGTTTTTGCTAAAACAATGTTAAATGAATGAAAATTCCTCTCAAAAATAGTTTAAAATTAGCGCCTTTTTTTACACGGTAAATCCGGGTTTTTCCGGTCACGTGACTGTGATGTCAGATCCAGAGGCCTGATCCAACGCGCATTCAAAAACAAGATACCATAGACGATGGCCAAGATGGCATCTACCTACACGGACGTGTGTTTTTCACGCGGTCGGGTAATTTAGGTGGTTCTTGGTTATACAACCAATGTTATACCCTGTTTCTGCGTCAGGTTGCACATAATATATTGCCTTAAACTGAAGGAATGTTAAATTGAATGGGTAAACGAAGAGGCAGGAAAACCTTGACTACTGCTATGGAGAATGCTAGCTGCAACATGCTAAACACCCCAACGGAGAGCCAGTCTGCAGAAGGACACATGGAAGATGCCAGCTGGTTTGAAACTAACCAAAATCCTGCTCAAGTGTGCCTTGCAACGCCTCTGCCTGATTCACCACTTAATCCTCCAATAAAAAAGGTAAAGTTTGGTGGGGATGAAAATGCAGAAATTTTGGAAGCTATCCATAAGCTCGCAAAAAAACAAGATGAAACTTTTCGTACAGTCTTTGCCATTAAAAAAACAACTGAATCAACCTCAGTGCAGATGGAGAAGCTTACAACAACAGTCCAGCAACTTACTCTAGATGTTAACCAACAAAAAGAGTCTCTGGACGCCGTGAAAGAGGAAATTCAGAAACTAAAAGCAGAAAATAAGGCACTGAAGACAGAAATAGATGATTGCCAGCGCTACAGTCGGAGATGGTCTCTGAAGCTCCACGGAGTAAAAGAGGTCGAGGGAGAAGACATAAGATCCAAGACTGTCGACATCCTTGGCAAAAATGGCTCCTAAACTCCGCACCGTCCTGGATAATGGCATCGACCTTGTACACCACGTGGGGAGACAGCATCAGGATGAGTCCAACAGGTCAACAATCATCCTCTTCGCACTGAGACGAGTTCGGGATGCTGTGTGGAGAGAAGCTAAAGGCTCAAGGTTTCTTCTCGACAACAGATTGAGGATCACGGAGGTGTTTTCTCCGGAAGAAAAGGAAGTCAGAGAGAAACTCTGGCCCATGGTGAAGAAGGCTAGAGATGAAGGGAAGAAGGCTTCTTTCTGCGGCCTGTCTGTGTTTATTAATGGGAAACAAATTGACTGTCCAGAGGTAACCTAAAGACATACTCATGCTTTAACCCAACTTTAATTCCCTGACCTATTATACTTTTCATATGCTCTCAATTTGTTGAGACCATTACTTGAGTTTACCATAAGGGCAATTTATTGCTTGCATTTTCTATCTTCTATTTTTATTTGTTACTCTGGAAATCTTATATTTACATACAGAATTTAGTATTTTCTTATTATACGCTAGTTTTCTTACATTAATGCTGTTTAGGTTTTTAGGATGCTTCCCGTTTTTTCAAAACTTAGGGTTCAAGTTATTCTACAGTACTTTGTTCTACTTTGTGTTTTTTTTTCCTTTTGCCAACGCTCCAGAGCTACTAGATCCTATTTGTTCCATTTCATTATTATTATTCCAGTTTAAATTGTTAAATGTAGTGATAATATAAGGCTCAAAGAAAAAAAAAAGGAAAAAGACTTTACAAGATGTTAACCAAATTTTAAACAGTTGTTAATCACCACCTCGTTCTTGGTGAATCTTCAGCACATCTTAAACTACTTATATATAATTTTTTGTTTTTGTGTTTATTTTCCTTAGGTTACAGTTCTTGGTTTTCATGTTTAATTGTTTTAACATCATTTCTTTGAATGTCAGAGGTATTAGGGACGTAACTAAAAGAAAAGCAGTTTTTTTATTTAGCAGAAGAATGGAGTCAGATTTAATTTTACTTCAAGAAACTCATTCCTGTGAATTAGACACTAAATTTTGGAAATCACAATGGGGAAACACAGCTTATTTTAGTCATGGGACTAATCATTCGGCAGGGGTATTAATTCTTTTACACAAATTTAAAGGGGATGTTCTAGAAGCAGTGCCTTCTGATGATGGTAGATGGATAATATTAATAATTAAACAAGATAATACTTCCTTTATTATTTGCAATTTATATGGATTTAATTCGCATTCTTCCAACCGCATATTATTTAATGACATAACAGAAAGAATAAAAGATCTCCAAAAGAAATACCAGGGTTCATTTATAATTTTAGGCGGTGATTTCAATGAATGTCCAAATAATACAACTGATAGATATCCTCCTAAACCGAATTTTAACATACAAAATAATCTTATTTCATTACTTTGTTCTAATCTTTCATTGACTGATGTTTGGCGCTTTTATAACCCCTCTAATGAGGGATTTACATGGTGTAATAGTAATCATTCCCTGAAATCTAGGATTGATTTATTTTTGATTTCATCCTCTTCCTTACAATATGTTAAAGATATTAGCCATCTTAACGCCCCTTTATCTGATCATAAATTGATCAATCTGAAATTAGCGGCATTGCAGAAAAACTGTGGCATGAGAGGTTATTGGAAATTCAACAATTCCCTTTTGAAAGATACGTTATTCAACAATACAGTTAAAAACCTTGTTAAAGAAATCCTCAATGATGGCATAAATGATCAATACAGGATCAAATGGGAATTTTTCAAATATAAAGTCAGATCTGCTGCTATTAAAAGAAGCAAAGAGCTAAAGAATGAAAAACACAGAATAGAAACCGAATTAATGTACAAACTTAACCGTTTAATGGAAACAAAACAACTTACCACAGAGGAAGAGCTTGAAATGAAAAAAGTTCAGTTGAAGTTGGATCAATTTTATTTAGATGTGGCAAAAGGTTCATTTATTAGATCTAGAGCTAAATGGCTGGAGGAAGGTGAAAAGAATACTAGCTACTTTTTTGCCCTAGAAAAAAGAAATGCAAAAAGGAAATCTTTAATTGCTCTTAATATTGATGGAATGCTGTCGACAGATCCAGATTCAATTAATAAATCCATCTCAGAATTTTATGAAAAACTTTATCAATCTAACTTTAATGCAGATAATTGCACTGATTTTCTAAATCACATTTGTCTTAATGTACCTTCAATTGACAATGACTTTAAATCTCACTGTGATTCTACCCTTTCGATGATAGAAATCCAAAATGCTTTATTCTCAATGAAGAAAGGAAAATCACCAGGTATTGACGGTTTATCTGTAGAGTTTTACGTTCACTTTTGGGAATTTATTCAAAACCCGTTGTTTTGTATGTATAAAGAATGCATTAAGCATGGGGAGATGTCATCTACAATGAAGCAGGGTATCATATCTCTTATTCCAAAACCCGATAAAGACCCCTTAATAATTGAGAATTGGCGCCCTATAACTCTCTTAACAATTTATTATAAAATCATGGCCTTAACGTACGCTAACAGACTTAAGAAAAGTCTGGATACTATTGCTATTTATAAGACTGAGCTGAACCCAGCACCTCAGACTGAGGAAGTCTTTCGGACGAAAGACGAAACGTTTCTACAATTTTTTGCTTTTTTTTTTTTTTTTT
>JBBPBX010006274.1:13441-25085 GCA_038048925.1 Garcialebias charrua
TTTTTTTTCCATTTATAGATGGCCTCCCTTCACACCTTATAGCCATCCTCTCACTCCAATATTTTTTTTTATTTTATTTTATTTTTTTATTTTTTTTTATTTTTTTTTTATTTTTTATTTTTATTTTTTATTTTTTTTTTTTTTTTTTTTTTAATAGAGAAAGAAAGAAAAGAGAAAGTGAGACAACAAAACAAAACAAAACAACAAAACAACAATTGTCCACAGAAAGAGCACAAGGCAAACACACCAAACCTCCGTCCACAATCCTGCAAAGCACATGACAGAACACAACAACGAAACATACAAGCATAAAGACTGATAATATTCATGACCTTGCAAATATTTCTATAAATACACATACCCATACCTACAAATATATATACAATATACATACATATATATTTATATTCATTTATATACCCATCTACATACATCTACTATACATCCCTGCATCCATTTGTGTGTGGTTGTGAGCATGCATAAGTGAATGAGGTTCCTCCAATAGAACATTTAGTAGCGACTGTGAAGCATCAGAGACCCGTCCCCCCAAAGCCCGAGACAGACGAAGGGGCGATCAAAGCCCAAGACCCCAGGAAGGACCCCGAGCCCAGAGTCCCCAGGACCACCCGAACAGGACGAGCCACTCGTCCACTCCCCAGATCCGACCAAGTGGAAGAACCGGACGAACCCCACCAGGGACCACACACAATGACCCCCCGGGGTCAACAGCGACAATACACAGGCCCCCGCCGGAGCCCGCTGCACCGACGTAGCCCCAGGGCCGGTCACCGAGGCTCGGGCACCGGGGACGCCCATCCCTCAGGTCCAGACCTGACAGGACCAGAGGACCCGAGCCCCACCAGGCAGCCACCAGGCCGAGCTGACAAACGCCCAAGCGCCCAGCCCCAGATAGTGAGGGCCCCAAGCACGCCCGTAGGCAGAGGAACACCCACCAGGGGGCCACGTGGCAGGAGCGCGACACTGGGTAGCCTCAGAAGTATCAGAGAGGGGGCAGTCCAAGTCCCAGCCTGACACTTAAAAACATTCATACACAGACACACTCATTCAGACCCACCCTCATCCTCACCCTCAGTCACAGAAAGACAAACAATAACGACACGCTCCATTCATAATCCCGATGCACACTCTATACCCCCTAGGTCCAAGACATGTACCTGCTCCCTACATGGGGCAGCCCACATCCAAACCCAGGAGGTAGACCCATTCATTCTGGGGTGGAGAGCAGCAGACGTCCAAGATCCGGCCCACCCCGCGCCCTGCCGACAGGACAGGACACCCGAGCCCAAGCAGCCCCAGAGGGAGCGCACTGCCAGCCCCGCCCACGGTGAACCCACAGGCCCCGAACCCCCCCACACCCCAGCACACCTCCTGACGGCCCACCCCCAGAATGTCCGCAAGGCAACCAGGGGGGCAAGAGAAAAATAAATAAATAATATATAAATAAATACATAATAAATAAAATTGAAATTAACAAATCAAGACCCCGACACACACACCCCCGTCCCCAAATGTACTGTTGGTTTGATGTTGTTGGTCCGGGGCCTCGCACCTACGACCTTCTGATCATGACCTGGCATCCTTCCAATCACAGGCTGACCTTCTCTAACCTCTGCACCACTTCACAATAATAATAATATTAAGAATACAAACTCATGTCATATTTTCTTCTTTGATTGGATAAATCAAATACAATGTATTCAGAGGTGGACAGAGTTTTTTTTGTTTGTTTGTTTCCAATGAAGAAAGAAAAAACACTTGATCTGACTTGTGACTGTTTTAGTTTAATTAATTAATTAATTAATAATAATTATTATTATTACAACATCAAAGTAATTTCCCCCCTACACATTATGGAACTTTACATAATAAACTTACAAATCAATTTTTTGTCCGTTATCACGACCAAATTGGAAACTTTCTTTTTCAGAGATGCTTTTAACAATGAGTGTCCCAATAGGCTATATGCCACGGACTTCCTTTCTAGCACTTCCGCATTCATGGGCCAGAGGGCGCACTTCCGGTTCACAGCCACAGAATGGCGATCTTTACACAATCTCTGGAGGACTTGCCGACAGTCAATGTGTACAGAATTATTCAGACCTTGTCTAAAGCGCACATCTAAGAAAGACAAAGGACTTAAGCTTTATGTGTCCAACTACATAAATAACTCTGAAGGTAAGTCTGTATTTGTTTTCAGTTCACCAAACTGCATCATGTAGGCTAACACAGCTAACATAGTTAACCCTTGCTAAATTGTTGAGTAAACGTGTTTTGTCTGTACATTTCTGATTTAACACAAATGTTAGTTTCAAACAAGGAGGCAGGAGAAGTCAGGGCTGAGTGTTTAGTCCATGAGGAGCAGCAGAAGCCCCACTGTTTGAGTCAAAGCCACCTGACAGTTCAGTTTCAAACAAGGAGGCAGGAGATTTAGACCAGATTTAGAAACACGTTATTTTAATTTAATTATTTTAATTCAAGTTTGTGTACAAAACTTGAGTTGAAGTTAAATATCAGACAATATAAACTCTTTATATTCAACACATATCTGCTATATGGTTTTGTGAATCTCACTGTTTATAGCAGCTCTTAATAAGAGATGTTTTCTTTCACTGGACAGGACACCATAGTGATGATGATGAGGAGGGAGCCAGCTGGTCCAGCCTGGATGTTTGTGAGCTCCACTGATGACGAAGGACATGTGATCCATGTGGATGGTTGAACAGAAGAGCTGCTTCATCACTTACCTTTGTCTGACTGATTAATGTTTTTAAATCTCCATTAGCTGTCGAGGAAGCTGTGACTTAAAGTCAGAAGCTGTAATGCTATAAACTGTTTAAATCTTGTGCCTCAAACGTTTTCTACAGTAATGTAACATCAAATTTGTTTTTAATAAACTGGCTAAAATAAAACTGAACTCTAAGCCTGTCTTAAATCAACATACACATTTTTTTGGGTGATAATAAGAAGACAAAGTCAGAATGTTTTGAACATTTTATTTTCTTACAAGTAGTAAGTAGTGTGACTGTAGTGTCAGGGTACAGTAGTCCTGAAGTCTGCAGGTAGATTTTTATGCATCTGCTCTTCAGGTATCGGGTCCTAATTGAGCCGAGTACTGTCAAAAAGTTGCAGTGATAATCCGCCTGACCGTGGACTGATGGACACCGTACCGGTCAGCAAGGTCCCGTTGCTTTCATCCAAGGTCAAGGTCATTTAAGAACAGGAAGAACTCAACGGGCTGCAGGATATGGGTTGACGGGGTGGTGTGGATAAATAATCAATAAATAACACTGAACAACTGGTAATAACTAATAATTCAATGTCACACAACCTGTGTAATGTTGATTATGTGTAGTGTATATATATATATACTGTATATATATATATAACTATGTGCATGTTAGCTTGTACTGTATTACTAGTTTGAAATACTTACAGTAGTTCATTCAAATTCATCCTGCTGCATCATTACTGTATATCCAACCATGTTTACTGTCTCTCTTCAGGACTTTGTGAATATTATAATTACTTTTTCACTTTGCATGCTTTTAGTATAGTTTGATTTTTAGCAAGTCAAATCTGCTCTTCTCATCCTGAGCACTTCATTGTACTGTACTGTTAACTCTGTGTTAACCTGTATATGACAAATAAACACAAGTTGAACTTGATGGGGAGTTCCTCTCATCTCATTCTTGGTGAACACCGACCATGGATGGCAGAGCAGTCATGGGTCAGAAACACACCAGGAGGTCAGATGATGCAAACCTGAAAAAACAAAAAAGTGTTCATATTTACCTACATAACGTAAAAAACCAAACAGAGAACTCTTTATGAGAGTTATGCTTTAAAATAAATAATTACATCTCAGGAAATAAAAGTTTAATTGAAGTGAAACAGTTCTGGTTTCATATTAAAGGAAACAGCAGAGAATATTTCAGAGGTGTAACAGCCCTGAAGTTACTAGGAGTTTACAAACATATTTACAGATTAGAAAACTGTTAAAATCTGAATATTATTTTAAAAGTATGTAGTTACAAACTTTTATTAAATCACTCATCATGACTCCAACATTAAATCTACAAGTGCAGGATGTGGAGTCGAGTCATATTCATGTTTCTTACTGAGCTGCAGCTGTGTTCTCCTCCTCGCTGTCCTGCTGCTTCTCTCCCAAAGCCCCGGTCATGGAAGGGAGAATTATTCCACTGGAACAATGCAGGTACAGCTCATTTTTAACCACTGTTTGATGCTGGCTCTTGAATATTCTGAGGTTTAAAACGCCAGCTACAACCGAGTGTTAGCTTTAAGGCTAACTCGGTTAGCCACGAACTCTGGCATTAAAATATAAAAAACTAAGCGCTCTATTGTACCTGCTATTCACTGGACACAACGGCACACAACAAATCTCTCTTGTTGTACCAGTAGCTCGCAGATAATTTACCTTTTGTGTCTTTTACATGGTCTAGTTCTAGAAGCTACCGATAACAACAACTGCTGTCGACCAGAACCGGAAGTGTAGCGTAGAGCCCAGATTTTACCGGAAGTACGTCACCACTACCCGTGGCATATACCCTATTACTTTTTTAGACTGAGTACAAGTTCTTCAGTTTGGTTACTTGCTGATGCTGAGTGCTTAAAGGTCCGCTGACATCATCTTTTAACTTTCCATAAAATGGCACAACATATATATATATATATTAAGATTGACCTCTGATCGTTTTTGCTAAAACAATGTGAAATTAATGAAAATTCCTCTCCAAAATAGTTTAAAATTAGCGCCGTTTTTTTACACGGTAAATTCGGGTTTTTCCGGTCACGTGATTGTGACGTCAGATACAGATCTCTGCTCCAACGGCACATTTAATACAATGGAGAAAGATACAAACGCATCCGTCGAATTTAGCCATTTAAAACTTTAGATTTTAGCGATTTGGCTTCAGTTCGTGAAGAAGAAGTTATTTTGAGTGATAAACAACAAACAGCAAGGTTTCTTTTGTCCGTGTTGCTTTTTTTTCAGGAGAGGTTTCACATACATGAAGTGAGCACCAGATGTCAGCAAAGCTATCGTGATAACTCTT
This sequence comes from Garcialebias charrua, assembly GCA_038048925.1. NCBI lineage: Eukaryota > Metazoa > Chordata > Actinopteri > Cyprinodontiformes > Rivulidae > Garcialebias > Garcialebias charrua. The sequence continues at coordinate 18,535 of JBBPBX010006274.1, forward strand.
ACAGAGCACTGTAGATTGCTCTGCTTTGCTGACATCTGGTGCTCACTTCATGTATGTGAAACCTCTCCTGAAAAAAAAGCAACACGGACAAAAGAAACCTTGCTGTTTGTTGTTTATCACTCAAAATAACTTCTTCTTCACGAACTGAAGCCAAATCGCTAAAATCTAAAGTTTTAAATGGCTAAATTGACGGATGCATTTGTATCTTTCTCCATTGTATTAAATGTGCCGTTGGAGCAGAGATCTGTATCTGATGTCACAATCACATGACCGGAAAACCCCAAATTTACCGTGTAAAAAAAACGGCGCTAATTTTAAACTATTTTGGAGAGGCATTTTCATAATTAATTTCACATTGTTTTAGCAAAAACGATCAGAGGTCAATCTTAATATATATATATGTTGTGCCATTTTATGGAAAGTTAAAAGATGATGTCAGCGGACCTTTAAATATCAGAATTAATTTTGAAACACGTTAATTTTATCAACAGCGCAGCAGCGTGCCTAAAATATCTTCAAACTGTAAACTTTTTTGTTTGTTTGTTTGATTGTTTTTGTCATGGCACAGTGTTTAAAAAAGTCAGTTTTTCTGTCCAAAAACACCGTTTGTGTGTGAGCTGGAGGTGCAAATGCAGCAGACAGCGCTCATAAAAAAATAAATAAAATAAACTGTATGGACCGTTGCTTTAATGTAGTCAAGAAAAATGTTTCACAAACATTTAATTTTAGTTTAGAAGATGAAGCAGACTCATATTTTNTGAGAAGGTAAGACGAAGACTTGAAAATGGTTTTTAAAGTACAGTAGTTTTTTTTTCAATTCAATTACCAGAGACATTTTATCTCAGACATTGAAGGATGTAATATTTATTTAATAACTTTATGTAATATTGATATTAAACAATTAAAGTGATTTAAGTGAGTAAATAAGCTATTCCTTGCTAATTACTTTTTTATGGATTACATTTATGCTATTCTTTCTTATTTACTTTTCTGAATTAGTTTTGTGAAACATGGAGGGCCACAAGTTTCACGTCTTGTAAATAAATATCTCATAAAATAATTAACTGAATGTGTTGGCACTAAGGTAGAAGAAGGTAATTTATTCAGAACACAAATATAAATTGTTTATACAGAATATCAATTGTTTTTTTTCCTCCAAAATGATGCTTATCTTATCATCGCACCATAGTAGAAACTGAGTTGTGGGCTTTAAACCCAGACTGTGGGTCACCAACACACAGTGCCTCAAACCAAACCTCCACGTTCATCGTCAGACCTTGTCCAACCCTCAGCGCAGGACACCAGGACCTCACGCTTGATTCAGGCAGATGTCTGTCCTACATCAAAAAGGCAATCTGTTGTCAGACAGAGGACATAAAAGCATGTTCTCCAGGTGATGGGAGGATGCACCCCCACCCCTGAGCCCCAAACAGTGATAGAGTCAGCGATCTACTGTGGCCTGCATGAACACTGGCTGTATCTCTGTTGTGTCGTTGCTGTCACACAGACTTTAAAACAGGGCAATTCAACTAAGGGGGCCACACTGAAAGCCAAGAGTTCAGGGGCCAAACATCCATCAGTTATTGTCATTAAATAAGTTTGTTTTATGGTTTAAAATCTAGTTTTATTTAAAAATGAACCCATTGGTGGGCCAAACTGAGCACATCTGTGGGCCTGATTTGGCCCCCGGGCCGCCAGTAGAATAGCCCTGCTTTAAAACCTCACCAGACTTCACTGCATCATTGCTGAGATGGAAAGAAATCCTTCAGGGCTTATGAGACTGAACTGTTGTATGAGGCCTGGCTCCAACGCTGACTTTTTTTTACTGCTATCACCGGCAAATTAAACTTTTATTTTAAATGATTATGTTCATGATGGAAATCTGGTGAGTCAGGATTTTTTTCTTCCAATATTTACCCATAAACTGTACTCATGGCACACAGAGGATTACTAAATATGGTGGAAGAGAAACAGATGGGAGACTATTTAGCTGATTTTAGTGAGAAACCTCTTACTTTCAACTGGAACTATTCATATAAACTAACGAAGATTTGCCATAGAAGGTCTCAGGTAAACAACTATTGATCACTAGACTTTATATAAAGGTCAGAGTACTTCTCACTGCTGGTCTTCAAATGTCTAAAACAAGTCCAGTTACCCATGATTAAAGTTTTTAACATTATAATGCCCTGTATGATTGAGAACCTTCACGGGGATACCATCGCTTATTTTCTGTAACCATAGAGTTTCACCTATAAAAAATAAGTCCAGTACAGTAGTTTTGTTTTTTAAAACCATTTTTGGATTCATAGGGTTGTGGACATATGCATTTACAATTTACCGTATTTTCCGGTCTATAAGTCACCCCTTTGGCTAATTTGCATGCCCTGCGACTTATAGAGAGGTGAGACTTGTTTATGGATTTTTTAAACCATATTTTAAACCAATTTTTGGCTCAGATATGACCGTTTTTCATTTTGGCAAAAAATGGTGCAGTAGCTCATAAACCACTCGGCAGATTGTCTTTAAACTTACAGAAAGTAATTACTTGGTGGTCATTTACAAACTATTAGCTGTTGGAGTTGTTTGAGCTAAAATTAGATCTATTTATAATTTATTTTTGCAGCGTGCGCAACCGTTTGGAAGACGTCAAAGCGAAACAATTTAAATCCAGCAGATTTGACCATTACGTGAATTTATTAAGGAATGGTTAAGCTAAGACACATCTTTGCTATAATTTTCAGCAGACAATTTTTTTTTACCGTGTTAATCTTGTTAAAAGTCCTTCCGTGCATGCTTCTGTGGCCGCCATTTTCAGCAGGGCAAATAACGCGTCGCGTAGCGGTGACGCATAATAGATGCGACTTAAATAAAAGGTGCAACCTGTTTATGGATTTTTCCAATTTATTGCCAATAATTGGACAAAGCGACTTATAGGACTTATCAGGCAGAAAATACTGTAATCAATTATTTATAAAATCTATAAAAACATTCAATTAATTATTTATTGGACTGGGACACTTTTGGCCCTTGATGATGATGTATTTATATGTACATTATAATATATTAAGTGCTTTTTAAAAACTTTTTTAAAAATCTGAGCGCAGAAGACATTTTGAACTTGTGCATTATGTATCAATATGTTGTGTGCTGTGATTACAACTTTTTGTCTTATCTATGCTCAAGACACACTGAAGCAGCTTTCTGCAACCTGACCAGGGCTGGTTTGGGAAAGCTGCAGGAATCGTCCGATCTCTCACAAAAGCATCTGGAACAGCCAGTCTCCCAACATCTGCAAGGCGACTTTAACATCCCAACCACTGGCAGCACAGACTACAACCTGAACCACGCTGCTGGGTGTGTGAACACGCCGTCTCAGGATGAGGGTCTGTTTTCAGTGGACTTAGCTTCAGAGCAGTTCAGGGAAGATTTTGACCCTGGTCTGTGTGATCTTCACGCAGATCGTGCACCTTTCTGCACACCTCTGCCTGACGCCTTGAACCCCTGTGAGGACATAATGAGTCGAGGCTTCCTGAAGGTTTTAGTCTGGGTGGTTAGTTTGTTAGCCGTCTCAGCCAACTCCTTGGTGCTGCTAACCCTGCTCACATGCCAACAGAAGCTGTCCGTCACCCGCTTCCTCATGGGTCAGCTGGCCTTTGCAGACGGATGCATGGGCGTGTACTTAATGCTCATTGCGTTTGTCGATTTCTACACGCACTCGCATTATTACCGTTACGCCATTTCCTGGCAGACAGGAAGTGGGTGCATGCTGGCCGGGATTTTATCCGTGTTTGCCAGCGAGTTGTCCGTGTACACGTTGACTCTGATCAGCTTTCAGCGCTGGCACGCCATCTTTAACGCAATGAGGCCGGACAGACGCATGAGGCTGAGGCACACAGCGGTGCTGATGCTCGTGGGGTGGCTGCTCTGTGCAACCGTAGCTCTGCTGCCGGTGCTTGGTGTGAACACCTACCAGAAAGCAAGCATCTGTTTGCCCGTGGACACAGAGTCAGCTCTTGCTCGGGCTTATATTATTTCTGTGCTGATCATTAATGTCATCGCTTTCGCCATGGTGTGTTTGTGTTACCTTCACATCTACTGCATGGTGCACAACCCCCAGCATCACTCCAGCAGATTTGATACACATATGGCAAAACGCATGGCTGTTCTCATCTTTACCAACTTCCTCTGCTTGGCTCCCATTTGTTTTTATGGCCTGTCTGCAGCTTTCCACCAGCCACTCATGACCATCACCGACTCCAAGGTAGGAACATTTTTATTTGGCTTTAATCTAGAAAGTTTCTCATTTTAAAACAAAGGTTCATTTGTTTCCCCCCACAGGTGCTGCTTGTGCTTTTCTACCCGCTCAACTCTTGTGCACACCCATTTTTTTATGCAATTCTAACAAAAGCCTTTCACAGAGACATCTTGAAGTTGCTCAGTCGCATAGGGCTGTGCCAGCGGCGAGCGCACGTCCACCAAAACCGACTCATCAGTGTTACGCCTCACAGTTGCAGAGAGAAAATGCACACCCTTTCATCCCAACACCAACATCCTAAAACATTTTAAATGGTTTTGCATTAAAACATGAAATTACAACACTGTGGTCAGTTTCATCTGCGATTATGTGGTGGTTAGATAATGCACTAATTGTTAAAAGTACAAAAGTATCAAGCAACTTTATTTAGCTTTATTTTGGTTCCAAAATTTAAGCTGCTTGAGTTCAAAAAACTTAATTCTTAAAGCATTCACAAGAAAAATATTCAGAACGTGCCTTTCTGAAATGTATAATTAGTTTAATCTGTTCCTGATTTGTCGTTTCCTGCAACTATCCACTCATTTATTTTTGCTTATTCGTTATCAGGACAAGTGGCGTTAAAAGGGTCCAAGACATCTCTTTGTCCAGAAATACTTTCCAGCTTTTGAGGGAAAAGGTTAGTTCAGCAACCTCCATAAGATCCCCTTAAAAAGCCATGTTTGAAGCACTTTCCTTGGGGTTTAACCTGAAAGTGCCTGCTTAAGTTTAAAAACTGTAGGAAACAGAAATCAGGTCAGGAGGTTGCTGACTTAAATACAAGATGCAAATATCCAAACACTTTTTGTAAAAAGACAGAGTACTTACAATCTTAAGGGTACAGATATTTTTGTTATGCCAAAACATAGAACAAGTCTAAAGAGTAGGTCTATTATAATTTGTGGGATAGGTCTATGGAATGGTTTAGAAAACTATATCAAAGTTGCAAAAACAGTGACTTTGTTTAAAAAAATGAATAAAATTAGGTTTCTGGAAATATATATATGAATTAGTTTGTTTCAAAATTTATGAATTATATTTTTATTATTATAGCTGTATGAATTTGCTGGCTGTCTCACCACCTCTACTTGTTGTAGATGAATTGCCCCTTGGGGACCTAATAAAGTGAACTTGAACTTGAATGGTAAAGTATGATGTGTTATTTATTGTGAATTATTTTTTGATTATTGTTGTTTGAATTGATTGTTTGAATTAATTTTGTTAAAAAAAGGGGCAGACATAATAAGATTTGATCTTCTTCTGCTTCCTTTCATTTCATGTAATGTTAGATTTTTTTATTTACGTGGAATAGTAAATAGTTTTTTTTATGTTCTTTTAAATTTGAAATGAATAAAGAATTAAAAGAAAAAGATGCCAGAATATTGTCTCCCAGTGCTGACCAGTCAGATACCAGCAGCTGGATTAGTCGCTGCACATAGAGGGGTTGGTGATACTAGTTTCATGTTGCGCATAGTCTCAAATACATGTTTGTGACTCTCCAAATGTTGCTGTGGTCGGATGAGATTAAAATCGAACTTTTAGGTCATCAAGGGCAAACCAAACACCTCTCATCATGTTGAGAATCTAATCCCTCACTGTGAAGCATGGTGGTGGCAGTGTCATGCTATGTGGATACAGTATACTTCATTAGCAAGCGAAACTGGGTCATGATGACACAATGAGCCCAAACATAGCAGCAGTTTTACTACGGAAATGCTAAAAATAAAGAAAGTTCAACGTATTGCAATGGTCCAGTCAAAGTCCAGATCTCAACCCATCTGAGATGTTGTGCAGGACCTTCAGTGAGCTGAAAGTGTCTGCTAACCTCAACGGACTGAAATGATGTAAAGAGTGGGCAAAACATCAGTTATAGCTGCTACAGGTGATCCTGTCCACGTTTAGTTTTTCACAGCTCCTCCATGTTTATTTCATAAATGACATGATGGAATCTGTTGTATTTTTGTACACTTGAAATTAATTTAAAAAATGTATGATGGATGCAGCAACACTGCCAGGTCTCATACTGAGTTAATATACTTGTGAGCCCACCAAGGGGTCTTTTTAGACACCAGGTATGGTTTTTGCTTTCCATACACATTGATATATATACTGTATGAAGTGCATGTCAATTAGAAACTAATGGATAAATAAATTATTGATTCTCACAGACGTGTCTTTTTTTGCGACAATTTTCTTTTTGAATTAAAAAAAATCAACAGCTGGAAAAATTATGTACCCGTATATATATATATATATA
>JBBPBX010006274.1:25396-69076 GCA_038048925.1 Garcialebias charrua
AGTCAAATGCCCCATTGGTAGAGAGGGTGGGACTTAAAAATGGTACTGCAGCCAGCCAGAGGTGTGTGTGTCTTCTGTGGCTTACTTGCTTGTTACCTTCTGGCTCCAGGCCTGTGTCTATAGTACAAACCGGATTCCAAAATAGTTGTGACACTAAACAAATTGTGAATAAAAAACTGAATGCAATGATGTGGAGGTGCCAAATCATTTTTTTTGTAATAGAACATAGATGACAGATCAAAAGTTTAAGCTGAGTAAATGTAACATTTTAAAGGGTGTCTCTCAGAAGCCAAGATGGTAAGAGGATCACCAATTCCACCATTGTTGCGCAGAAAGATAGTGCAGCAATACCAGAATGGTGTTACCCAGCGTAAAATAGCAAAGACTTTTAAGTTATCATCATCAACCGTGCATAACATCATCAAAAGATTCAGAGAATCTGGAACAATCACTGTGCGTAAGGGTCAAGGCCGTAAAACTCTACTGGATGCTCGTGATCTCCGGGCCCTTAAACGTCACTGCACCTCAAACAGGAATGCCACTGTCAAGGAAATAACAGAATGGGCTCAGGAATACTTCCAGAAAGCATTGTCAGTGAACACAATCCACCGTGCCATCCGCCGTTGCCAGCTGAAACTCTACAGTGCAAAGAGGAAGCCATTTCTAAGCAAGCTCCACAAGCTCAGACGTTTGCACTGGGCCAGGGGTCATTTAAAATGGAGTGTGGCAAAATGGAAGACTGTTCTGTGGTCAGATGAGTCACGATTTGAAGTTCTTTATGGAACACTGGGACGCCATGTCATCCGGACCAGAGAGGACAAGGATAGCCCAAGTTGTTATCAACGCTCCGTTCAGAAGCCTGCATCACTGATGGTATGGGGTTGCATGAGCGCTTGTGGCATGGGCAGCTTGCATGTCTGGAAAGGCACCATTAATGCAGAGAACTATGTTCAGGTTCTAGAACAACATATGCTCCATCTAGACGTCATCTCTTTCAGGGAAGACCCTGCATTTTTCAACAAGATAATGCCAGACCACATTCTGCAGCAATCACAACATCATGGCTACGTAGGAGAAGGATCCGGGTACTGAAATGTCCAGCCTGCAGTCCAGATCTTTCACCTATAGAGAACATTTGGTGCATCATAAAGAGGAAGGTGCACAAAGAAGGCCCAAGACGATTGAACAGTTAGAGGCCTGTATTAGACATGAATGGGAGAGCATTCCTATTTCTAAACTTGAGAAACTGGTCTCCTCTGTCCCCAGACGTCTGTTGAGTGTTGTAAGAAGAAGGGGGGATGCCACACAGTGGTAAAAATGGACTTGTCCCAACTTTTTTGGATTTGTTGACGCCATGAAATTTTGAAACAACATATTTTCCCTTAAAGAGGAACTAAACCCAAAATTAACTTTTTTTAGCTGATAAACTCCCTAGAATGTGTTTAAAATGTTATCTAGCACATGGCTGTGTTTATTTTCACATAATTGTGCGTATCTGTGTAAATCGGCAATATTTGGTCTAAAAACGTGTTTACGGTAGGTCTATGGGTTGAACAGAGGTTATTGCACCTTAATTTTCATATTGGTCAGGACTGTTCTTTTTTTATTTTTTATTTATAAAAAAAACAAGTACAAAAAAAACTACAATGTCAAACATGGCTCGAGACTTAAAGCTCCACTGACATCATCTTTTAACTTTCCATAAAATGGCACAACATATATATATATATTAAGATTGACCTCTGATCGTTTTTGCTAAAACAATGTGAAATGAATGAAAATTCCTCTCAAAAACAGTTTAAAATTAGCGCCATTTTTTTAACACGATAAATAGGGATTTCGCCGTCGCAGGATGATGACGTCATAACAAGAGACGTCTCTGCTGCGCACCTTGAAAACAATGGAGGAGCTACAAACTCGATCCGTCCAATTTAGCCATTTAAAAGTTAATATTTTAGCGGATTGTCTGCAGAGAAGCCAAAGTTATTTCCAGTAAACAGCAGGTTATAATTTTTTTTCAGCTCCTGCTGGTTTTTGGAGACTTTTCACTTCAGGACGTGAGCAGCTCTGTGAGGACTTACAGCATAGTTTCCACAGCACTGAAATGGTAATATATTAGTTAATGTTTCTAATAATTATTCAACATTAATTTATAGTTTAAAAAATTAGTCCCTTTTAAAATATCTGTTAAATATATTATTCTTTTATTTTATTTTGTTTGTGTTTTCAGGTTTCCAGGTCTCCAGTCCATCACCTGAGGCTCTTCCTGAACCACTAGTACAACCCAGACTTTCACATCACAGCAGGTAAGATTGCATCAACGAAAAGAATAGTACTCAACAATATTCTTTGATGTAAATCTGTTGATTTTCTGTGGTTCTGATGAGGGAAGTGACAAAGTGGATGCAGCATTCAGCCCATAATGGACCCAGATGTCCCCTGCGTCCAGACCTACAACACCTGGACAGGAGCGTGGACGAGGAGGTGGTGGAGTCTGAAGAAGTGTACAAGCAGCAGGATGAGGAGAAACTAGACAGATGTCCCCTGCGTCCAGACCTACAACACCTGGACAGGAGGGTGGACGAGGAGGTGTTGGAGTCATTTTTACAGAGCTGATGAAGTCAAACACCACTTGCTGATATTTTTTAAACTCAATTTTTTTTGATAATCTGTTCATATTAATGTTTCCCCAGAGGTTTTCATTTATTTGATAATATGGGATGGTTTTATTTTAATAAAATGTTTTTTTCAACATTCACCAATTTTGTTTTTACTAAAGTATGAGCTGTGAGTTGTAGATGCACGAATGAAATTAAAACAGATACACAAATATTCTCACAAAGAATAACTCAACACTAACAGATAATATAGTGTACTACTGTAACTTTATTTACACATAACTACAGAAACACTTGGTTCATTGTTATCCTTTTTTTTTCAAACAATATGTTCATTTGAACAGTCAGAAAAAATATTAAATTCATTGATTCATTTTCATCTCAATGCTCTGGCCAGTTGTAGTATTTCTGCATATTTTAATGTCTTGATGCACAAACGTAGCTTTCTGCAGCAGTCCTGATGTTCTACAGATCCTGAAGATGTCTCCATCTGTTGTTGAACAATATCAAGGTTTGTTCTCCACCTCGGTCCACTCTTCAGGTGAAGACATTTCTGTGAATCCTCGCTCCTCCACGCTCATGGATGTCCAGGTGTTGTAGGTCTGGACGCAGGGGACATCTGGGTCCATTATGGGCTGAATGCTGCATCCACTTTGTCACTTCCCTCATCAGAACCACAGAAAATCAACAGATTTACATCAAAGAATATTGTTGAGTACTATTCTTTTCGTTGATGCAATCTTACCTGCTGTGATGTGAAAGTCTGGGTTGTACTAGTGGTTCAGGAAGAGCCTCAGGTGATGGACTGGAGACCTGGAAACCTGAAAACACAAACAAAATAAAATAAAAGAATAATATATTTAACAGATATTTTAAAAGGGACTAATTTTTTAAACTATAAATTAATGTTGAATAATTATTAGAAACATTAACTAATATATTACCATTTCAGTGCTGTGGAAACTATGCTGTAAGTCCTCACAGAGCTGCTCACGTCCTGAAGTGAAAAGTCTCCAAAAACCAGCAGGAGCTGAAAAAAAATTATAACCTGCTGTTTACTGGAAATAACTTTGGCTTCTCTGCAGACAATCCGCTAAAATATTAACTTTTAAATGGCTAAATTGGACGGATCGAGTTTGTAGCTCCTCCATTGTTTTCAAGGTGCGCAGCAGAGACGTCTCTTGTTATGACGTCATCATCCTGCGACGGCGAAATCCCTATTTATCGTGTTAAAAAAATGGCGCTAATTTTAAACTGTTTTTGAGAGGAATTTTCATTCATTTCACATTGTTTTAGCAAAAACGATCAGAGGTCAATCTTAATATATATATATGTTGTGCCATTTTATGGAAAGTTAAAAGATGATGTCAGTGGAGCTTTAAGGCATGCATAGCACAACAGAGAATAAAGGCACATAAACAAAAACAAAAATGTGTCTTGGGCAGCTTACAACAGAAATTCGTTACAGATTGTTTTAGTTTTTAAAGCTTTTGCATTAGTACAATACTTTAAAGTAGATAAGTAAGAAGAAATATAATTAGAAAACACTATAAATCTAGGTTTTAGCAAGGAGAATTTACAGCTGTGGATGTAAAATTTGGCTAAGAGTAGTATTAAATTTACAACAAAAACTTTCTCACTTGAAATATTTGGACAAAAGAAACCAAACAGTATAATTTTAGCGTCAAATGGTAGGTCAATTTCTAACTTTCTATTTACATACATGAAAATGTCTTTCCAGAACAGCTGAGTATGAGAACAGTCCCAGAAGAGATGGATGATGGTCTCCTCAGAGCTGTGGCAGAGTGAACACATTGGGTCTACGTTTGGACGGTACTTGGAGATTATATAGTTTACAGGATAACATTTATGCAGAATCTTTAGGGACACTTCTCGAATCTTATTAGTTATAAAGTATTTTCTAGGTAACAACCAAACATCTTTCCAACAGATATCATTAAATAAATTATCCCAGAAGAATATAGAAGCAGGTTTACTAATACATTCTCTAATTATTAATTCTCTAATACATTTGTTATTTGTTTTTTCACTTAAAAAAGGGTCAGAGTTACCAATGAATAATTCTTCAGTTAAATAGTTTGTGCTGTTTTGTACAGGATTTGACATCAACATTTTCACACCAGATGGAATTGCATCAAAGACAATTGCAAATTCTTTTGGTAGTACTGGAAAGTTATACGTAGTTAAAAATTCACTGTAAGAGTAAGTGTTGCCGTCTTTGTTGAATAACTGATGTACATGAACTATTCCTCTGTCAAACCAATTTTTAAAGAAGATAGATGTTTAAAGCTGCTATATGTAACTTTTCTAACAATATATTTTTAACATATTTCTTCACTCTGTCACTAGATTGATGTTAGAGAGGTAATCTCTGAAAAAAACTAAAAAAAAATATTGTCCCCTTGCTTCTCCAGGTGGTAAATAAGCATTTCTAAAAAGAAAAAGTGACCCGCCATTTTCCAGCCAATAAAAACAAAGTTTGTAACCAGCCAATAAAAACCGAGCTTGAATTTGAATCAGCCAATAAAAACAGAGCTTGAATTCAAATTTCAACAGACCACAAGGGGGCAGAGCCATATATGGCTCTGAGGGGGAGGGATCAGAATGCTTTGCTTGTTGAAATTTTTTCTAAGTGCTGATGTTCTACAGAAACTGCAGACTGAACCTTTAAAACAAATGTCTTTGTTATTCCAGATATAGTATCTGTTCACTCTGATGCGTCTTGTACACTCTGATGTCACAAAGGTGGTTCAAGCAGAGCCAATCCCCTGCAGAGATGAGAAGGTCCTGCAGCATTCATACCTTATATGGAAGTGCTACATTTCACTCCTGAAAAGCTTTCTTTCTTTCTTTTCATTTTTTTAAGCCTTTGGTTTTGGATGGAATGGGTGGAATGGATAAATACATCTACATGTTTATTCTTTGTTGTTGCTTGGTGTATGTTGTTGGCTAGAGGTTTAATTTGTTTTAGGTTGTTGCTGGTGGAGGCGTGAACAAAAGCACAACTCTACTTCCACCCCTCCTTGTCTCTCGACACGCCCATTTTCAGGGAGATTTTGAAAATTCATTCATTCAACCTTTATTTATACAGGCTAGCCTCGTTGAGTCACGGGGACTCATTTACAAGAGGGACCTGTCTCACTCACACCAAACAACCATCCACTCTCACACTCACACCTAGGGTCAATTTAGAGTCACCAATCAGCCTAACAAGCATGTTTTTTGGTCTGTGGGAGGAAACCGGAGTACCCGGAGGAAACCCACGCATGCACGGGGAGAACATGCAAACTCCACCCAGAAAGGCCCCGGACCGGGATTTGAACCGGCAACCTTCTCGCTGAGAGGCAGCAGCTCTACCAGTTGTGCCACCGTGCGCCCTGCTAAATATATATATATATATTTTTAAATAAATAAATAAATGTACAGTACTGTACAGTTACCAAGCGCTTAGCCTATGCTAACACAGTTAAGGAGTGAGTTGAATTGTCTCCCTCCTCCCTAGCAGGCTCCTTTCACATAAAGGGAGCTAGCTCCCTTTATGTGAAAGGGAGACAATTCAACTCACTCCTTCATCTTTAAAAACTGTTAGGATAGGCTAAGTGCTTGGTAACTGTACAGTATATATACATATATATTAGGGTTGTACATCTCTGTGTGACAGACGATTCGATTCACATCTAGATACAAGGGTTACGATTCGATTCAAAAACGATTTATTGTAAAAACGGAACGATTTGATTCGATTCGATGCAGTGTAAAAGCGATTCGGTTCGATTCGATTAAACTTCAAATAATTCTACGTTTTAATATTTGTTGTAGACAAATATTTCATTATGAAAGAAAAAGGACCATTTCTATCAATGTGACATTCTTAGAGCATTTTTAAATTTGTAAAAGTCCACATATATCATATCTAAAAGGGTGCTGTAAAGCACTGGTAATAATAAAGTAAAAAGCCAAACAAAATAATCACATGTTAAATGTGTTTATTTTTAAACATGGACCTAAAGACCAGCTAAAAGAAAATTTCCTACAGAAAATACCCTGATGCATGCTCAATAATCCAGGTAGAAAAATCTAAAAAAGCTAAGTCTGGTCCTCTGGACATTCAAAAAACAAAAAAACAAAACAAAGCAAAAAATTGTAGAAACGTTTCGTCTTTCGTCCGAAAGACTTCCTCAGTCTGAGGTGCTGGGTTCAGCTCAGTCTTATAAATAGCACCCTCTCACAGTGTTACACAACCAGTTGGCTGATGACAGCCTGAAACCAGCTGCTCACATGATCAAGGAGGACCATCAGCCTAACAATGGATCGTTAGCACCCTGATGGTTGTTTGCTATTCACAGAGGGCTGAGTGATACCAGCAATCACAGCATTGTAGGAGGGGGACAGTTGAACTCGGAGGCCTCCACCCCTGTTTAATGATGGGCGGTTTCTTTTCACAAAGATGGCCTCCTTTACTCCTCTCTCAAACCATCGTTCCTCTCTATCAAGGATGTGAACATCTTCATCCCTGAAAGAGTGACCGCTGGCCTGGAGATGAGTGTAGACTGCAGAGTCCTGACCTGATGATGTTGATCTTCTGTGCTGGGCCATCCTTTTGGCCAGTGGCTGTTTAGTTTCCCCGATATAAGACTGATCACAGCCCTCCTGACACTGAACAGCATACACAATGTTACTCTGTTTTTGCCGGGGGACTGGATCTTTGGGATGAACCAGTTTTTGCCGTAATGTATTTTGAGGTTTAAAAGCCACTGGGACGTTGTGTTTAGAAAATAAACGTCTCAATGTCTCTGAAACCCCTGTACAGAAAATACAGAAAAAATATAAAAGGCACAAATGGTTACAGTAGCATGTAATAAAATAAAAATCACTAGGAAAAAAACCCAGGAATAAGCTAAGCACAAAACTCCTGTGTGTGCAATAACCTGTTGTGCAAATAACCCACTGTGCAATAACCTGTCACACAACCTGTAGTTTGGTAGTAATGTGCAATATAGATCATGTGCATTTTAGCTTATATTTCATTACTACCTTGAAATAGTTATTCACACAAATTCATCCTGCTTCACCGTTAAAATTCTACCATGTTGTTTACTATTTTTCTCTTCAGAAACTTTGTAAATATTATAATTACTGTTTCACTTTTTGGTAGTTTATTTTGTACCCTCATTGCATGCTTTAGTATTTCCTGTTTGCTTATTGTTTGTTTTTTAGCCAGTCAAAATCGTTTTTTCTCATCCTGAGCATTTCATTGTACTAAGTTAACCCTGTGTTAACCTGCATATGACAAATAAACACTTGAACTTGAACTTGATAATACAAAACATAATGCAAGAACAGTACACCGAACAACAGCAGCACAAACATGAGTTTGTGTGAGCAGGTGGGCACGGATTAATATAAAAACACGCTCTCTTTACCTCTTGACTTCTTCTGGCCTGGTCCCTCACAGATCTAGTTGCCATCCTCACTTCAAAGTCTCCCAACAGCTCGTCCAGCGCTGACATTTTCTTCTTTTTACAAGGTGGTTCATCATCTGAAATAGAAAACATGCACCATATATTACTGGCTATGTTAGCCATGAAGTTTTTTTTTTTTACTGACTTTACCATTTTATGTAAAAATCTTCATCTGATGTTCAGAATTTATTTATGTAGGGACTCGTGTACATGTGTAAAAGATATATCATTATCATCATGATGATTATTTAACTCTTTCTGTGCATGCAGATTCTCTCATTATAGTGAATGTGTTTTATGCTGATACAATGACTGCAGCACAAGTTTAAGACAAAGTCAGCTCATTCTTGATCACAAGTTATAAAACACAAACCTTTATGCTCATCTTGGGTCTGGGGTGCATCATTGCAGCCGTCCAAATCTCCATTTGCAGGTTCAGTCTGACATGGATCAGTCTGAACTGAATCCCCCGTTACCTAGAAATAAAACATGACATTACATTTAGTGTACACTGTACAGTATGGTTAAATGCAGTGTAAACAATCAAAAAACAGTAGGCAGAATAAATCTAGTGACAGCAACAAAACACAGCAGACTGTAAGATGTATTTTGACAGTGTGCTGGGATTTACCTTGTGATGCAGGGATGTTGCTTTAGCTGTGAATGTCCTCTCTGCATCATGGCTACTGTTGTAGCTTTATGCTTCTTATTAATCTTGTATGGCTGTGGGTCATAGTCATGCAGCTTATATTATAGGTGAAGGCTGAGACAACGCAGTTCGGGTCCAACAACGTGTTTATTCTTCTGTGTAACAACAAGACTGTTCATCCATTCTGTGGGCTCATTGACAGGAGTTATCACTGCTACTGAGGAAGGGCAGGGACTTAAAACGGGGGTCCAGAGCTACTGCAGTGTGGAAGAGATCTTCAAGGCCTGTGTAGCTCCAGCTCGTGATGAACTATCACTGAGTTGCCCGTAAAATTTAGTGATAACGTTACCCGTCGCTTTGTGTGTGGCAGCTGCATGATCCTGCTCGTTGTTGTGAGGCTTGAAAAGTTGTTGGTCGAGGTTTGTTGTGCTACCAGTGTACTGTACTTCGGAGGTATAATAATATATATAATATAATAGGTATAATAATAATAATTAGGTATAATAATATATATAATAAGATTTATTCTTCTTTCTGCTACCTTTCATTTTTTTATATTTTGTACAATATCATTTATGAGATTGTCTTGTATTGTTTCTTTTGTAAAAAAATGAACAAATTTAATAAACATAAACATACTTCGGAGGTGCATCACAAAAAGTTTATTGTCATAGTTTGATTTAGCTTTTATCCACTTTAACAGCAGGTTTCTCCATCTGCGTTCCTGCGATGCTTTGTTCTCCATGGGCAAGAAGAGTTGAACAAGGTGACATGTAGGGAGTTTTGATCACATCATCCAACACCTTAAACAGAAAATGTGGCTTTGTTATATATATATATATATATATATATATATATATAGACAGTGCACGTCATAAAAACAAAACATGTAACAAGATGAGAATAAGACTTCAGAAATATATAAAACATACAACATGACAGTCTTCTTCTTCTTTCGGCTTTTCCCTTTTCAGGGGTGGCCACAGCGAGTCATCCTCCTCCACCTCACTCTGTCCAGGGCAATACTTGTAATAAATAATAATTTAAGACAATGACAATTTAATTTAAGGCAGGACTAAGAAAATCAATTTTTTTTAATCGATTTTTTCCTGCACCCCTACTATCCAGTACGGAGCCCCCCAGGGGACATGGGGGAAAAAAAAAAATCTTTGCGTGCGCACGCAAAACTATTGTGAGGTAACGCAAAACCTTTTGCGTGGGAACGCAAAACCTTTTGCGTGGGAACGCAAAACCTTTTGCGTGGGAACGCAAAACCTTTTGCGTGGGAACGCAAAACCTTTTGCGTACAGACACCACGGGCGTAGCCAGAATGTTATGATGGGCAGTTCCTTTAAAACAGTGGTCCCCAAACTACGGCCCGCGGGCCGCATCCGGCCCGCCCCCACATTTGGTCCGGCCCCCAGAACAATAGTAAAAAAAAAAAAAAAAATAATATTTTATTTTTTTTTTTTTTTTTTTTTTTTTTTACAAATGAATACATGTACAGTACTGTACGGTCACCAAGTACTTAGCATATCCTAACACAGTTTTTAAAGATGAAGGAGTAAGTTGAATTGTCTCCCTTTCACATAAATATTATTTTCACACAGAGTGGGAGGAGGAGTATTTTTTTGTTTATTCTAATTCAAAGTCTATTTGCCTCATCTGTAATTCGAGCATCACCTGGCGTGGATGGAGAGTTCTGGAGTCTGCTCTCAGAAGAAAAGTATCCTTACATCCGAAGATGTGCTTTGAACTAGCACTTTTTGGATCTACCTACCTGTGTGAGTCTGCTTTTTCACACATGAAAATCATCAAGTCCAAAAACAGATCCACAATGACTGATGATCATCTGGAGACCTGCCTGCGCCTCCCAACCACCTCATACTGCCCCGCGCCTCCTCCTCTCAGTGTCAGAAGTGCCACTAAGGTAGAGACACATTTATTTTATACAGCTTGCACCAGATGACACCATCCTGCTGCACAGAGCAGCTGCCTAGTTTTGATATTTAGGTTTTATTGAGGTTTGAAATAGTTGTTGGAGATTTGTAAATCTGCACCTTTGTAAGTCACTTTTTGTAAATAGTTAGTGTAAATGAGGGAGTTTTATATTGTTCAGTTCATTGTTTATTCATTTCTTTAAAAAATATGGTGTGCTTTTCAAATATTGCGTCATTTTACTTTGATAAAATACTTTAATTAAATAAAACTAGCAACACATTACGTTCTGTTTTATTTACTTTAAAGAAGTGAGGAGTAGGGAGATGAAAAATTTTGTTTTTTGATACTGAGACTGGACGAGTAGCTCTCGGCAAACTGCCGACTTCAAAAGTAACTCTTGGTTCAAAAAAGGTTGGGCACCCCTGATTTAGGCACTCCTGCAATCGTCACACTTTTTCCTGTTAAAAACTGACTCCGGCCCCCCACCAGAGAAGGGAAAAGTTATGTGGCCCTCACAGGAAAAAGTTTGGGGACCACTGCTTTAAAAGGAATGTGGACCTTCTGAAATAAACATGCCACGATAGCTCAACTAGTAGCGCATCGGATCGCCAGTCCAAACCTCACGGGTTCGATTCCCGCTCGGGACAACATTTTTTTTTTTAGATTATTTATTCATTCCAGATTAAGAAAACACAAGAAAACTATTTACAAAACAACAATAAAAACTTTCAATTATATAATCATTCCTCTTTCTTATTTTGCTTAATGGTTTTTAACTCATCCCTGAAATTCTGACACAGAATCACAAGTTCAGAGGGAAAGACAGAGCGCAGGCTGCCGCGTCGGCTCGAACAGCTGATTCCACGGAGCTTGAACGTGAAATATACAACGGAAAATTACTTTTACCACTGCAGCACACACTGGACATCCTTATATTTAAGGCTGATTTCAAAATTCAATTAAATTGAGTGTACTGTCTGCTCCATTCTCGTAATGTTGAGCCATTTTAAACAACAATGCTGCAGATAATACATGTTTTTATTGTGTTTATTCTGTGGCACAGTTCACACTTGAACTTGTGATTGTGTGTCAGAATTTCAGGGATGAGTTAAAAACCATTAAGCAAAATAAGAAAGAGGAATGATTATATAATTGAAAGTTTTTATTGTTGTTTTGTAAATAGTTTTGTTGTGTTTTTTTAATCTGGAATGAATAAATAATCTAAAAAAAAAAAATGTCCCAGGTGGGAATCGAACCTACGAGGTTTGGAGTGGCAACCCGATACGTTACTAGTTGAGCTATCGTGGCATGTTTATTTCAGAAAGTCCACATTCTTTTTAAAGGAACCGCCCTTCATAACATTCTGGCTACACCCGTGGTGTCTGTGACGCAAAACCTTTTGCGTGGGAACGCAAAAGGTTTTGCGTTACCTCGCAATAGTTTTGCGTGGGCACGCAAACGTTTGCGTGCGCACGCAAATATTTTTTTTTCCCCATGTCCCCTGGGGGGCTCCGTAATCCAGCATCCAATACATGTACATGTATATTGTATATAATTTTTTTTTTGCCAGCCATCTTGTGGTGGTTTTTATTTACACAACTCTTCATTATTACAGAAATAAAGCATGCACTTAAATTAGTGGTAATTTCTTAATGATTATAAACAATATTACTAGAAACTTCCTGGAGAAACTTTGATGGGGACTGCCTATTTATATTATTAATACATTATTATTAATAATAAATATTATTATTAATCCGCTCATTCTCAATCAGTTCATCTGGACAGTTTCTTTTTAGCAGAAACGTTTCACCCTCACTCCAGAGGGCTTCCTCAGTCAGAGTAGTCCAAAGCACACTGAAGTTAACCCACCAAGTAAGCAACTTATGTGGACCAACCAGTTTGCTGTAGCCAAGATGGTTTCTGGGGGCGTGTCCCTCGTCGACTCCTCCCAGGCAGGCAGACATGTCCAAAGTGGTTCAAGACAAGAAAGTTAATTCTCAATAGTCCAGGTATCAAATCCGCTCATTCTCAATCAGTTCATCTGGACAGTTTCTTTTTAGCAGAAACGTTTCACCCTCACTCCAGAGGGCTTCCTCAGTCAGAGTAGTCCAAAGCACACTGAAGTTAACCCACCAAGTAAGCAACTTATGTGGACCAACCACATAAGATTGCCGTATTTTCCGCCTTACACGTCGCACCTACTACAACTACAAGATGTAAATTCATGAATATCTTCTTTTATTTATTCCTCCACATTTAGTCAAATGTGTCGTGTCCCTGCCTGGTGTGACCACATCCTGTGGATAGGAGGGGAGCAGCCCAGCAGCAGGAGCAGCCCAGCAGCAGGAGCAGCCCAGCAGCAGGAGCAGCCCAGCAGCAGGAGCAGCCCTCCACCAGGATCAGCCTCCACCAGGATCAGCCTCCACCAGGCTCCACCAGGATCAGGCTCCACCAGGATCAGGCTCCACCAGGATCAGGCTCCACCAGGATCAGGCTCCACCAGGATCAGGCTCCACCAGGATCAGGCTCCACCAGGATCAATCAGGCTGTCTTCTACAGGATACACAAGGCCCAGACGAGCTAGTCAATGTGACTGGTAGGACTTTCTTGTTTAAACTTTGTCTATTTATCTGAAAAATGCCACCTAAAAAGTGTGATGGGGACACTGTTTCTCTCAACTGTACGTGACCTCCTCCTCCCAATTCACATATTTAAATGCTAATCTAAAAAAATTAAGTCTGGTCCTCTGGACATTAAAAAAACAAAAAAAAATGTTTGTAGAAAGAATTAATCAGTCACACACAAATGCAAGTATTCATGACACTGGATTCTTCATCAGTCCCGAAGAGCCCTACATTGGAGCATCACCAGATGGCTTGCTGGTTTGTGACTGCTGTGGTGTTAGTGTGGTTGAAATAAAATGCCCATTTTGTAAACGCCACAAAAATCTCAGCACTGGAGACAAGACACTTTTACTTAGAAAAAGACAGCAGTGGGACACTGAAGCTTGTTCAAAAACACCCTTATTATTACCAGATCCAGACACAAATGGGTGTTTGTAATATTGACAGTGCCTACTTTGTTGTTTGGACAGAGAAACACCTGCATTATGAATTTATTACATTCAATGCAGAGTTCTGGGCAGATGTGACTGCAAAAGCGAAGCACATTTTCACCACCGCCATTTTGCCAGAGCTTGTGGGTAAATATTTCACACGACTTCCCTCACTTGGGAAGCTTAACAAAAAAAAACACAGCACAAACCACAATGCAAACAACAGCAAAAGAGGCTAAAGTTGTGCACAGTGCAGAGTTAGAGGAAACCTGGTGTTACTGTGGCTAGGTTGAATCTGGCAAAATGATCTCATGTGACAACTCTGGTTGTCTGTATCAGTGGTTCCACTGCAAATGTCTTGGTATCACTTGTACCCCTAAAGCCTCGGATATAGTCGCGCTTTGGTCCGCAAGCTGGAGCGCGCGTGCTGCGCGCGCACTGTGCATGCGTTTATAGTGTGGCACGGCAGCGCATGGCAAAGTGCTGTTCTTTTACTGACCAGCAGGTGGCAGTACCCTCTAAAACCTGTGCATATGTTGCAAGAAAGGGTGTAGAAGAAGAAATCTACCGTAGAAGAAGAACTGTTTGAAATCACACAACAAAAACAAATGGCTTTCCGCTCGCTCGGGGAATTTAATACATTTGAATCACATAAAAAACATTCCTCCATGCGTCGCGACGCCGTTTCCACGACCACAGCGGCGCAGACAGCTGCAGGCTCTGGCGTGAAGGCTGTCGGTGAGGTCCCTACCCGACCTGTCAATCAATTCGGCGCGCGCGCTAGGCTTGCGGAGCTTCAAAATCTGGGAGGTGCACGACCACGCGCGAAACCAACGCGCTGGCCAAAGCGCGGGGGCGGGGACTTCGCAATTGCGTCACTTTGGCCGCGCGCCCTATGCGACGCGTCAACTATATCCGAGGCTTAAGGGTAAATGGTTCTGCCCAGACCGCAAAAAATCAACCAAGTGCAGCTCAAGGAAAGACAAGGAGTGTAATTATTTGCACTGTTATGACAACATAACAGTCAGTTTGGAGAACTGCATTTGCACTCGTGTTTTACAAATAGTTCAGGTTAGTTTACCATGCCACGATGCCATCTCCTCTGCCCTCCACACAGCTCTCACACATCTGGACACGAAGGACTCATGTTAGAATGCTGTTCATCGACTTCAGCTCGGCATTCAACACCATCATCCCCCAACAGCTCATCCTTAAACTGGACAGTCTGGGGCTGAACACCTCAATGTGTAACTGGCTGCTAGACTTCCTGACCGGGAGACCACAGACAGTGCGGTCGGGAGTAACACATCTAGCACCATCACATTGAACACAGGGGCCCCACAAGGATGTGTGCTGAGCCCCCTTCTATTCACCCTGCTAACACACGACTGCACACCATCATACAGCTCCAACCACTTCATCAAGTTTGCGGACGACACAACAGTGGTAGGTCTCATCAGCAACAACGATGAGACGGACTACAGGAACGAGGTGAGCCGCCTGGCCTTGTGGTGCGGACACAACAATCTCACTCTCAACGTGGAGAAGACAAAGGAGATTGTTGTGGACTTCAGGAAGAGGGATGCCCAACATTAGGGCTGGGCGATATGGAAAAAATCATATATCACGATATGGACTTTTTTATATCACGATAACGATATATATCACGATATAAAAAAAAAACTTTGGACCAAATTTTTCCTGTACACACATACACATCGTGTTGTATATATACAACACGATGTGTGTGTGTGTACAGGAAAAATTTGGACCAAAGTTTTTATTTTATTTTATTTTACTACAGATACAGTTACAATTATAAGAATGTGAACAAAAAGAACAAGGAAATTTGGACCAAAGTAGAAACTTTGGTCCAACTTTGGACCTACTTTGGTCCAAATTTTTCCTGCAGGTGGCGGTAAAACAACGGCTGCTAATAAAACCCACGAAGAAGAAATCCGCTCTGACTGGAATCTGGAGTAAACAAGGCAAAGAAACAGAAAAGAGAAAACGTTGCGTTTGATTCCGGTTCTGTTGTGTCTCTGGTCTGTTTTGTATTGGTTAACTGGACCCGAGTTCGGACTCGGTTGAACTTCGTGTCCTCTGGACCCATTTTGTCTCCGAGTTTCAGCGGAGCTAAATAATGGAAGCTAACAAGGTGAGCTTCCCCTCTTTTTGGTAAAAGTTCTTCTTCTTGGGCTGCCTGCGCAGCTGTTTCTCCATGTTGTGACACCCATAGATATCTGGTGACACCGGCTTCATGCCGGCTGCGTCTCTGTTGAACTCGAGTTTAACAACGTAAAGCATGTGTCGCTAACCCGCGCGTGCGTCAAACATAAAGCAGCGCCGTCATCTCGCAAAACCACAATATGAAGCTTCTTTGCGACCGTTATTTTTTTATTCTTATTTATCACGATAGAGACGATAGAAGGAAAGTAGCACGATAGACACGTTTCTATCGTCCCCACGATATATATCGTCATATCGCACAGCCCTAAACATGCCCCTCTGACCATCAACAGCACCGCAGTGGAGAGAGTGGACAGCACCAAGTTCCTGGGAGTGCACGTCTCAAAGGACCTGTCCTGGAGCAGGAACACTGCAGCACTGGCCAAGAAGGCTCACCAGCGCCTCTACTTTCTCCACAAGCTGAAAAGGGCTGGAGCTTCAACTAGGGCTGGGCCATATCATATCGTTTACGATAATACCGGTAAAAATAGCTTGCCCGGGCAAAAAAAAGATATCATGATATGCTAATTTCATGACGTGATACGTAAGGACGCCCCGCCCCCCAACCGAGCGCTTCAAACTGAACTGCGCACCTCTCTTCCACCAGTCTGTACTGGTGCTAAAATGATAAAAACAAACCGCGCGTCGTGTCAGCTTCTGTCCCCTGGCTGCTCTGAACAGCAGGTAGAGGATCAAATGCCCCCACCCGCCCCCCCACCCCACTGAGCAGTCGCGCTGCGGGCTGGTCTCCCCTCGCTCTGCAAACTGTCTCTACAAACACGCGCGACTCTCCACGGACCAAGAAAAAACCACAGTGAAGTTATTTTCAAGTTGGAAGTTGGATATTCGAGCTCCGTGTCTTCAGCGGTGCGTTGCTCTCGTCAGTCCACTTCATGGAGTCTGATTTCGGGCAGCCGCGCTGAGACTGCCCCTATTCAGAGACGTTAGGGACCGTCAACAAATTTTCGACCGTGTCACTCTTAGAAACAAAGAATACATGTAATATATTTTACATGGAGAGTGATTTAGGAAACTACACCTGAACTTTAGTTTTTGTGGTGGTTTTTGTTTATCAATCAATCATCCATCCATCCATCCATTTTCGTCCGCTTATCCGGGGTCGGGTCGCGGGGGTAGTAGCCTAAGTAGGGAGGCCCAGACTTCCCTTTCCCCAGCCACTTGGAGCAGCTCCTCTGGGGGAATCCCAAGGCGTTCCCAGGCCAGCCGAGAAACATAGTCCCTCCAGCGCATCCTGGGTCTTCCTCTGGGTCTCCTCCCGGTGGGACATGCCCGGAACACCTCACCAGGGAGGCGTCCAGGAGGCATCCTAACCAGATGCCCGAGCCACCTCAACTGGCTCCTTTCGATGTGGAGCAGATTGATTGATCAATCAATCAATCAATCTTTATTTATAGAGCTCTTTTCAGCAGCCAGAAGGTGCACAAAGTGCTGAACAATACAGAAATAAAACAAACAATAAAAAATAACAATAAAAAACAGCCAGTTAAAAATTAAAAACAATTTAGACCTAACAAGAATGTCAAAGAACTACTAGGTATTAAAAGCCTAAAGATACGGTAGTCCATTATATTTTGTGCAGACTTTTTCAATCTAAATAACAGATCTTTTTTATTTTTCAGGGTATCCGCGGGGTTGTAAAAGGTATTAAAAGGTAGTAAATGAAATTAACACAAATTAAGGCCATTAAAAAGTATTAAAAAGTAATAAACGTCATCTGACGAGGTATTAAATTTTTTAAAACCTACACAACTATATTTTTCTTGTTCTGTCATCTAAAAAAAAGGTCTGTGAATTTATTTATCTTTTCTAATTTTATGTTCCAAGTAGGACCTTAGCTGAAACAAAGACGTCATATCGTCAGTCAGTGTGCGCGCGCACCTACAGCTGGCCGAGGCTGATCATGTCTGTAAAAAGAAACAGGAAAGGATCACGGCTTTATCCTCCGACATTTAACAAGAAATGTACCTAAACAATTGTTTGTTAGCTCGAAATTATAGCAAAAGGGGTGTCTCAGTCTAACGTTTTCTTAATAAAAGTACTTTAATGGTTAAATCGGCTTTATTTAAAAAAAAAAAAGTGTCGCTGCCTCAGTGCCTGTGTGCTCCGTGAACGTGCAGCAGTGACAAACAGGAAAAAGGAGCGCGGCTCGTTTCGCCGACATTTAACAAGAAAATTACCTAAACAATTCTTTGTTAGCTCGAAATGATAGCAGAGGTGTTTTTCTGTCTGTCATTTTCTTAATAAATGCACTTTAATGGTCAAATTAGCTGCATTTCGCCACCGTGGTGCTGCTTGCTGCTGGATGGAAGATTCAAGCAGAGTGGTGGGGAGAGTATGGCAGGCCGATTGAGTCATTAATAGCTAGTGAAGATTCTCAGTCATCCAGGACATGGTGAATTTTAAAAAATTCAATAAAAAACAATAAAGTATAGTATAATAGTATAATAAATAGTATAATAAATAAAGTCCAGTTGTTTTTGTCTTGAACTTTTTTAAATTTGTCATTATAGGCACGTTTTCCTATTACATGATACAACAGCATGCCATACTATTACTACAATAGATATGAACTGTTTTTTTTTTTTTTCAGTCAGAATGAATGAAACGGTCATATTTCAGTGTTATGGTTTATAAATATGGGGAAAAAAATCTATAAATATGTCACTTCGTCCTATAAGTTGCAAGGCATGTAAATTATGCAAAAAACTGCAACTTACAGGATGAAAAATACAGTAGTTATTATTTTTCTACCTCTCTTTTTGAATTATGCATGTGTTCAGTGTTGAATTATTTTAACTAAACTGTTCTGTTTTCAAGTTTACAGTTTTTTGTTTGTCATTAGAGATATGTTATGTGTGGGAACAATTAAACTTTTTCTCTTGGGTTAGATTTAAATAACAAGTAGGTCAGTGCTTTTATTGAGGCAAGAAGCAAAATGATGTATCCAGTAATTGTTATAAAACTCCATTTACTACCAAAGTTTAGGAAGAATCTATCACTTTACAATTAGTTGCTCTAAACTGAAGTACAACAGGTTGCCGCTACGGTTACAGCTCGGTGCCGTGATGGTATTAAAAAATATTTTGATGGTATTAAAAAGGTATTAAAAGGTATTAAATTCAACTCTGGAATTTCTGCATACTGTATACCCTGTTTTTATACTGACTGAATACTTTACTAAATAAAGTAATTTCAGTCAAATTAACCCTTGTTGTTTTAAAAAAAATTATAATACTGCAAAGCAACATGTTAGATTAATTTTGTCAAATAAATAAATTTGATTATTATTTTTTTTTGGGGTTATATCACGAAATTTATCGTTATCGTGATATCGCTCTGAAATATCACGATATAATTTTTGAGCCATATCGCCCACCCCTATAAGGCAATTCTTCAAGAGCCAAAGTTTATAGTGGATTGCTTCTCCACACCCATGGCATGTGTACAGCTGGAACTTGCTGACAACAAAAGTGTGTTGTCTTTGTATGAGACAAAGAAGGCCACAGGAAAAAGAGTGTTACAACTGTTTGAAACAACAGATGTGATGCTGTCCCGGAGAGAACAGACAACCTTTGACTACCTTCAACGTTATGTCAAAAGCACTGATGAAACCAAAGCTGAAAAAATCTTGCGTTTCTGCACGGGCTCTTCCGTCATCTGTGTTGACAAAATTGTCATTTGCTTTAATGCTGAAACTGGGCTCAACAGAAGGCCTGTTGCTCGCACCTGCGGACCTACCCTTGAACTGCCTTGCACTTACAGTTCTTACCCAGAATTCCGCACTGAGTTTGATAACATCCTCTCCAGTAATTACTTTGAAATGGACATCTTTTGAAGTTGTTCACAGACATGTTTCTAATTTATTTTAAGTTTACTTTTGAATTTATGCCATGCCAATATTCAGTGCAGTAAGCCATATAGCAAATAATTTATCTTCTGATGGTTTAGCAGTATGTTACTTTATTTTTTCAAAAGAGTTTAATTTTTTTTACAAGATGCTTTAAATAGCGAAATCCAAGTTTTGTCCAGTCTAAAAAAAGACGTTACACAACAACCAACCATACACATTTCCCTTTGCCTTTAATACTGTGTGAGTTGCACTTTTTTGGGGAATATTAGCAGCAGATTTTGGCTTACTGTTATGAAAACAGAGGTTATTTTTCTATGGGGTTACATGGTTTGTAATGGTTAATGTTCAAAGAAGATTGGTAAGATTCTGATAAAGAAATGTTGGAGTTATGTTTTTACAGACGATATTGTCAAAACTGAGCAGTTCATAACAAAACGTAAAAAAATGAATAGCACAAAAAATACAAAGTGCTCCTTTAATTTTAGCTTGAAAGTCTTAACCAAAAGATTTGTTTTTGATTTAGAAAAACATGTTTTCATATTTTAAGATCCTGTACTCCCAAGATCTACCAGCTGAAGTACACTTTGTGAAATGTTGCTTTAAACATGTGTTCTTACAATAAGTTCTATTTTGTCAGCTTTTAAATGTTTCTACAATGTTACAGAAATTTTAAAAGTACTGTAGTTATTAACAACATTAAGAACTTCTGTTACCTCCAAGGGAAAGATAGTGAAATACAGATGGTTTCAAATGTTTTATTTTGATTTACTTGTTTAAAAACAATTAGCAAGATATTGTTAGATTCAGCATTAGCTTTGATATTTGAATTTCAGGCCAGTATTTCACATTTGGCAAAATTAAATATTTTTTTTGATCACATGTTTATACTTTTTGAGAGACAGAATATGTATTTGTACATGTAACTTCCTCTTGCTTTTTAAGGTACAGCCGTACGGTGGAAGTTTAAGTTTCTTCCCATACAACAGAGGCCCAGCATGTGTTGATTAGGTAGGCCTTAAAAAAAAAGTGAGTTTCAAAATGTTTCAGGGCTTTGCTTGACTTGGAAACTTCCTGAACCTTTTTAAATTCTATTGCTGTCTAGGCACGTTGGAAGAACTTTGGTTTTGTAGGGTCAAAAATTAAAATAAGCTATAACAAATGACAGGGGCAAGAGTAGTATTCACTGAATGTTTTAAACATTCTTGAAATAAATATAATTGACATACTGATTTGGATGTTTGTATAAATAGTTGCCATTATCATAAAAGAACTGACCTGAGTAAGCTGTATTGTGCTAGGACACATTTATTGTCTTTTATCTGTGAAAACAGTGCATCATGAGAAATTAAAAAATCGTGGTGATGGAAAGCAGCAGATAACAGCATTTTTGTGTAAAGATTAGGGGTGTAACGGTACGCTAAAATCACATTTCGGTTCGGTTCAATTACAAGGAGGGCTCGGTTCAGTTTATTTTTGGTACAAAAAAAAAGACAAAATAAAGACTTACAAAATGTTTATTTTGAAAATATGCCAAAAATATGTTTATTGTATTGTAGTAATAAATAAAAGTGACCCATTTGGATGATATTTTAAATAAACAGCACTCTACAATAAATAAACTATATGAACAATAATAAAAATCTTAATAAATACAATAACAGTCAGAACCAGAACAATAAGCAGCAACAGACTGTTTACAATCTAACTAATCAAGTTTTTGTCCAGTAGCAGCAGTGTGGCTGTATTTAGTACGTAAGTACGTAAGTACGTAAGTAAGTAAGTAAGTAAGTAAGTAAGTAAGTAAGTAAGTAAGTAAAAAAAAAAAGACATCATGTGATGAAGTGATGTCAAGACATCATGTGATGAAGTGATGTCACACCTGATCTGTTCATACTTGAACATTTATTCTGGATTACTGTCAGCTACTACCACACCAATTGTTAGTTAAATATATAAGCATTTCACTGAGGGACACTTATTTTCCTGTGGCCTAAACTCTATTAGCTGTGTCGGCCATCTTGATTTGGTTTAACTCTTCTTAATTTGTTGCTGGAACAGGATCTAGAAACTCTTATTTTGACAGGGTGTGTTCCGGTATATGTTTGTTTGGATCCGGTAACTCAGGCTTATTAATAATAAAGTTATGAACAAATATGACTGTGTAGAACAAACAAAACATATTGAATATGTAAACTGAAAATAATTACATAAACACTAATTTTAAACACAACAGCCACTTACAACTTGCTAATATCACAATCTGCCTCCGCTTAAAAAAAAATCTCCGCCCCTTAAAGAGTGGTGGGGGTGAGTGCCGAGTTAACCAGGCAGTCGTACGCGGGCAGGAGCCCACAGGCAACGGACATGAACAGACGGAGGAGGTGCCTGGAGGTTTCACATGTGGAGTCAGACAGTGAATTCAGAGGAGAAGAGTCAGCTCTGAACCATCAAGGAGGAGGGGGTAGGATGAAAATGTTTACAAATGTAGATGTTTAACAACCTGTTAAAATACAACAAAATGCAGGAAATCACATCTACTTTATTCAACATTTTCTGGGGGAGGACCACAGACTGAGTCAGATGTTCCTGTTGATGGTCAGTGGGATTTTTCTGTTTCTAAACTTTATGTTGTAAATTGTTGCTGTCTGACTCTAAATGACTTGAATGTTGGTGACGTAACTCTAAAGACACGTGTATGAAAAGAGTTGGACACTTTGTGAATAAACAGTGAAGACAGAGGTTCAGTGTTGTCCTCAGTGTCCCTGATGATGGAGGAGGTTGTGGACTTGTTCAGTGTGATGGTCCCATCAGGCTGCATCAGGCCTCCTGAAGGCCCACAAGCTCACAGCTCTTTTTCCACAGCTTCACCTGCACATCAGAGTCAGACGACTGCACGGAGATCATTGTGGATCAAGATGGATCCAAAGCTTCATCACTTCATGTTCATCCAGTGAACACTTGGAGGGAGTTTCTTTAAAAGCTCCTCGTTACAAACTATGAAGTCAAACATGAAAATGTTCTCCTCCAGTGTGAAAGAGTTGACTCCGGTAGTTTTCCACATATATTCATGTGTAATTCTGAAATGTGTCTACAAACTGTGTGTAAACAGAGCACTCAGCTGAATGTGACAAACATCATGTGGAAACTGGAGTCACATGATGGAGCTCCATTTGTCTGCTGGAGTCTGTGGAGGTCAACAAATATGGAGGAATGGGACAAGCGTAGAATCTCCTAGAAGACGTTTAGGTGGAAATATAAGAATGAATCTGCAGCTAAACGCTAAATAAAAGAGACAAAATGAGTGAAGCAGCTATAATAATAATAATACAGAAGTCATCATTTATCTGCTGCCAAACTATACTCAACAAATTAGAACATAAACACAAAGTAACAAATTCAAACTGTTCTCATCCCAAACAACTTTTACACACACGTCAACATTGTTCACCTATTTTCTGTCACTTCGGCTGTTTCCGCAGCTAAACAAACACATGCTAGTTGGCAGCTGGCTCCATTTTGGCTGATAATTCTTTAATGAGGAATGCATTAACCATTGAGATGAGAACAAACTTGAAGGATTTAGTTTTTGACTTCCTGATTTGTTGGAGCGCTCTTCATGACTTTGTGCTGAGTGTTTTTACTCTGAACTTCTAAACATACAAGAAATAAAATGTTTGTTTTTCACAAAGTTCAACGTTTTGTTCAGCACATCCAGCGACTGTTGCAAATGTAAATGTTCAATGTTTTCCTCACAGAAACCTGCGCACATTTCAAGAAATCCATCAGAGGTTTGAGTTTAGTAAATCAGTGAACATCAACAGATCCAATGATTTGGATTCAAAAGATCCAAAACTCCACAGAAACCAGTTTGAGCTCAACGGAGACATTTTTGTCCATTTTATAGTCAAACACAAAGACATTTAAATCTAAATCATTCTTTGGACATCAAAAATATTATGACTGTAATTAAATCTTTTTATTTTTAAAGTTTCCAAAACTCATTTTTCCATCAAATCACAAAGTTTTGTTAACGAATGTGACTGTTGATGTTAAATAGTTCAAAGCTTCATTTCAAAGTGAACCTTTGGTTCAGTGTTTGTCAGAAATGTTTGGTTGTGAAGCTCAGGCTTTAGATGATGGATGGACACACAGACAATAAACAGATGTTTGAATGATCCAGAGGAACAGTTCAAAATACATCTAGAAATGTTTCAACATAGAAACTACTTTCATGTTTTTAAACACTCAAATGTTTTTTCATCCAAAAGTGTTTTTGTGTTTGTGCTTTTTGACTGAACTTACAGAGTTGAGATGTTTTCAAAGTCAAAATGATTTTCTTTCCTTCATCAGCAGCTAAATGTAGAATATTTGATGCTTCATGGAGTCACATAGTGTTTCATCAAACAGCTGCTTGTGCTGCTGTTTTAAATTGTGTCCTAAATGTGAAAAGTGATGCGAGGACATCATTTGATTGTCCACTCTGAAGACTTTAGAGAAAGACAAACAGAGGTTTCTGTGAGACACTTGAAGCTGGACGTGTTCATTGAAGTGTTTCTTGTGAGCTGCAGACTCCAACATGTCTCTGGTGTCAGACTCAAACACTCGGGACACATCAGCTGAAATAAAGTCCACTTTGCTGCAAACATCTGCTGCTGTGAAAACAAAGTGGAAACATGAACGCAGCAGGAAAAGTGATTTTGAACGCTGCACACAAGATGACTTTTCTGTGGATCATCAGTGAAAAATATTGTCCACAAGTGATTTCAGCAGCATGTGGTGGTTGAGGCCAGTGTTCCTTTAACAGCTGTTTCCTCTTGCTCACATCTGTTTGACAGAATCAAAGGAGTGAAATAGTTAGAAATGTGTTCCAGTTTGATCCAGGTGAAGTTGAAGAATTCAAAGTGAAAGAATTCAACAAGAGCCTCAACAGTCTTCTACTCTCCATCATGTTCAGCCTCTGGATTGAGACGTTTCAAACTGAAAAGTTCATTTCCTTTGGCTTCCAATGATTTTAGCAGCTCAAGTCTTTTTTCATTGACTCCTTTAAGAATAGATTTGGACTTGTTCTTAAATGTTGTGTTTGAACACCTTCACTTTGTTGTTTTATGGATGTTATTTTGGAGTTTGTTGTTCAGCACATTGGTCAACTCTTGTTGTTTAAATCTGCTTTATTAATAAAGTTGATCTCATTTGATTCATGGATCAGCCTGTATTCTATATTTATACAACATGTAATGATGTTACACAACTATTTGATGTTTTTTCTAAGAGAATGGCTGAACTTTAGGACTTGATGACAGTTTTTCTACCTGATTGTTGTTTATTTGATGAAGAAATGTGATTTGATGTCTCTGTGATTTAAATGTGTCTGGAATGACAAAAAGAAAAAAGAACTTGAACAAGTTTCTGTCCACAGTCACACTGACTAAAGCTGACACATTAAAGCTGGTCAAACTTTGCTCGGCGGCTCCTCTCATCACTCCGTCCTGGAGTTTATTGCTGAAGGCTGTTTTTGTCCAAGTGGACAAATGTCTGAGCCTGAAGACCAAGGAGACAGCAGCTGTTCAGATCCTGAAGAAGGATCCAGATGTTTCCAGGACTCTGATAAAGAGGTTGATCCCAGACGTGTGTTCATGAAGATTCAACACTTTTCTTTCTGCTCTGCTTGAAGATGCACCACAAGCTGCTCATCTTTCATGACATCATCTAGTTTGTGTCCTCGTCTTGTTTTCCAGATGTTCCTGATGAACATGATCAGTGTCCTGAACACAGAGCCTGTAACCTGGTCCAGTTCTAGGACTGGTTCCAGTACATGGGTCAGACCTGTCTCACCTTTGAGGTGCTGGACAGGACTCTCTCTGACCTGTTGCATGAGGCAAACTGGATGCTGCTGAACACAGATGTGATCTGCCCCACACACATCTGCACAGCAGCTGTTTCTTCTAATGCACAACTGATATCTATTGATCTATAGATCTGGATCAACTCAGATAAATTCAGTGAAATATTGACAAGTTGCCATGGGAACACAGAAACTAAAGGATGTAGAGCTGAAGAGCAGATCAGTTCGAGCTCTTATTTTGAAGAGCAGCAGCTAACGGAAGTGATGTTCTCCCAGCACCGGAAGTTGCTCAGTTCTGACGTCAGTGTTTGTTGTTCTGCTCCGTAGCTATGAGCTGAAGGGGTTTTCTCTCGACTGCTGCTCAAATGAGTTGAAGTGAACGTTACATTGAGCTGTAACATCTGTAAATGTTGCTGACCGGAAGTTACCAGATGTGGAGACAGCGGCTCAAACAGCTGGAAGCAGAGGAAGAAGAAAAGTCTGAGGATTTTGGAAGTAGAGCTGCAGCTCAGGAACAAACGGAGCAAGACACATGTTAGATGCTGTTTTCAGTCCCAACCATCAACTGCATCTTTTAGGTTTGTGTCTTTATTCTTTCTCTCGAGTGACTTTGTTACAAGTTAGTAGCAGTTTTCTGGAAGATAGTAAGTAAGTAAGTAAGTAAGTAAGTAAGTAAGTAAGTAAGTAAGTAAGTAAGTAAGTAAGTAAGTAAGTAAGTAAGTAAGTAAGTAAGTAAGTAAGTAAGTAAGTAAGTAAGTAAGTAAGTAAGTAAGTAAGTAAGTAAGTAAGTAAGTAAGTAAGTAAGTAAGTAAGTAAGTAAGTAAGTAAGTAAGTAAGTAAGTAAGTAAGTAAGTAAGTAAGTAAGTAAGTAAGTAAGTAAGTAAGTAAGTAAGTAAGTAAGTAAGTAAGTAAGTAAGTAAGTAAGTAAGTAAGTAAGTAAGTAAGTAAGTAAGTAAGTAAGTAAGTAAGTAAGTAAGTAAGTAAGTAAGTAAGTAAGTAAGTAAGTAAGTAAGTAAGTAAGTAAGTAAGTAAGTAAGTAAGTAAGTAAGTAAGTAAGTAAGTAAGTAAGTAAGTAAGTAAGTAAGTAAGTAAGTAAGTAAGTAAGTAAGTAAGTAAGTAAGTAAGTAAGTAAGTAAGTAAGTAAGTAAGTAAGTAAGTAAGTAAGTAAGTAAGTAAGTAAGTAAGTAAGTAAGTAAGTAAGTAAGTAAGTAAGTAAGTAAGTAAGTAAGTAAGTAAGTAAGTAAGTAAGTAAGTAAGTAAGTAAGTAAGTAAGTAAGTAAGTAAGTAAGTAAGTAAGTAAGTAAGTAAGTAAGTAAGTAAGTAAGTAAGTAAGTAAGTAAGTAAGTAAGTAAGTAAGTAAGTAAGTAAGTAAGTAAGTAAGTAAGTAAGTAAGTAAGTAAGTAAGTAAGTAAGTAAGTAAGTAAGTAAGTAAGTAAGTAAGTAAGTAAGTAAGTAAGTAAGTAAGTAAGTAAGTAAGTAAGTAAGTAAGTAAGTAAGTAAGTAAGTAAGTAAGTAAGTAAGTACGTAAGTAAGTAAGTAAGTAAGTAAGTAAGTAAGTAAAAAAAAAAAGACATCATGTGATGAAGTGATGTCAAGACATCATGTGATGAAGTGATGTCACACCTGATCTGTTCATACTTGAACATTTATTCTGGATTACTGTCAGCTACTACCACACCAATTGTTAGTTAAATATATAAGCATTTCACTGAGGGACACTTATTTTCCTGTGGCCTAAACTCTATTAGCTGTGTCGGCCATCTTGATTTGGTTTAACTCTTCTTAATTTGTTGCTGGAACAGGATCTAGAAACTCTTATTTTGACAGGGTGTGTTCCGGTATATGTTTGTTTGGATCCGGTAACTCAGGCTTATTAATAATAAAGTTATGAACAAATATGACTGTGTAGAACAAACAAAACATATTGAATATGTAAACTGAAAATAATTACATAAACACTAATTTTAAACACAACAGCCACTTACAACTTGCTAATATCACAATCTGCCTCCGCTTAAAAAAAAATCTCCGCCCCTTAAAGAGTGGTGGGGGTGAGTGCCGAGTTAACCAGGCAGTCGTACGCGGGCAGGAGCCCACAGGCAACGGACATGAACAGACGGAGGAGGTGCCTGGAGGTTTCACATGTGGAGTCAGACAGTGAATTCAGAGGAGAAGAGTCAGCTCTGAACCATCAAGGAGGAGGGGGTAGGATGAAAATGTTTACAAATGTAGATGTTTAACAACCTGTTAAAATACAACAAAATGCAGGAAATCACATCTACTTTATTCAACATTTTCTGGGGGAGGACCACAGACTGAGTCAGATGTTCCTGTTGATGGTCAGTGGGATTTTTCTGTTTCTAAACTTTATGTTGTAAATTGTTGCTGTCTGAATCTAAATGACTTGAATGTTGGTGACGTAACTCTAAAGACACGTGTATGAAAAGAGTTGGACACTTTGTGAATAAACAGTGAAGACAGAGGTTCAGTGTTGTCCTCAGTGTCCCTGATGATGGAGGAGGTTGTGGACTTGTTCAGTGTGATGGTCCCATCAGGCTGCATCAGGCCTCCTGAAGGCCCACAAGCTCACAGCTCTTTTTCCACAGCTTCACCTGCACATCAGAGTCAGAGACTGCACGGAGATCATTGTGGATCAAGATGGATCCAAAGCTTCATCACTTCATGTTCATCCAGTGAACACTTGGAGGGAGTTTCTTTAAAAGCTCCTCGTTACAAACTATGAAGTCAAACATGAAAATGTTCTCCTCCAGTGTGAAAGAGTTGACTCCGGTAGTTTTCCACATATATTCATGTGTAATTCTGAAATGTGTCTACAAACTGTGTGTAAACAGAGCACTCAGCTGAATGTGACAAACATCATGTGGAAACTGGAGTCACATGATGGAGCTCCATTTGTCTGCTGGAGTCTGTGGAGGTCAACAAATATGGAGGAATGGGACAAGCGTAGAATCTCCTAGAAGACGTTTAGGTGGAAATATAAGAATGAATCTGCAGCTAAACGCTAAATAAAAGAGACAAAATGAGTGAAGCAGCTATAATAATAATAATACAGAAGTCATCATTTATCTGTTGCCAAACTATACTCAACAAATTAGAACATAAACACAAAGTAACAAATTCAAACTGTTCTCATCCCAAACAACTTTTACACACACGTCAACATTGTTCACCTATTTTCTGTCACTTCGGCTGTTTCCGCAGCTAAACAAACACATGCTAGTTGGCAGCTGGCTCCATTTTGGCTGATAATTCTTTAATGAGGAATGCATTAACCATTGAGATGAGAACAAACTTGAAGGATTTAGTTTTTGACTTCCTGATTTGTTGGAGCGCTCTTCATGACTTTGTGCTGAGTGTTTTTACTCTGAACTTCTAAACATACAAGAAATAAAATGTTTGTTTTTCACAAAGTTCAACGTTTTGTTCAGCACATCCAGCGACTGTTGCAAATGTAAATGTTCAATGTTTTCCTCACAGAAACCTGCGCACATTTCAAGAAATCCATCAGAGGTTTGAGTTTAGTAAATCAGTGAACATCAACAGATCCAATGATTTGGATTCAAAAGATCCAAAACTCCACAGAAACCAGTTTGAGCTCAACGGAGACATTTTTGTCCATTTTATAGTCAAACACAAAGACATTTAAATCTAAATCATTCTTTGGACATCAAAAATATTATGACTGTAATTAAATCTTTTTATTTTTAAAGTTTCCAAAACTCATTTTTCCATCAAATCACAAAGTTTTGTTAACGAATGTGACTGTTGATGTTAAATAGTTCAAAGCTTCATTTCAAAGTGAACCTTTGGTTCAGTGTTTGTCAGAAATGTTTGGTTGTGAAGCTCAGGCTTTAGATGATGGATGGACACACAGACAATAAACAGATGTTTGAATGATCCAGAGGAACAGTTCAAAACACATCTAGAAATGTTTCAACATAGAAACTACTTTCATGTTTTGAAACACTCAAATGTTTTTTCATCCAAAAGTGTTTTTGTGTTTTTTGACTGAACTCACAGAGTTGAGATGTTTTCAAAGTCAAAATGATTTTCTTTCCTTCATCAGCAGCTAAATGTAGAATATTTGATGCTTCATGGAGTCACATAGTGTTTCATCAAACAGCTGCTTGTGCTGCTGTTTTAAATTGTGTCCTAAATGTGAAAAGTGATGCGAGGACATCATTTGATTGTCCACTCTGAAGACTTTAGAGAAAGACAAACAGAGGTTTCTGTGAGACACTTGAAGCTGGACGTGTTCATTGAAGTGTTTCTTGTGAGCAGACTCCAACATGTCTCTGGTCTCAGACTCAAACACTCGGGACACATCAGCTGAAATAAAGTCCACTTTGCTGCAAACATCTGCTGCTGTGAAAACAAAGTGGAAACATGAACGCAGCAGGAAAAGTCATTTTGAACGCTGCACACAAGATGACTTTTCTGTGGATCATCAGTGAAAATATTGTCCACAAGTGATTTCAGCAGCATGTGGTGGTTGAGGCCAGTGTTCCTTTAACAGCTGTTTCCTCTTGCTCACATCTGTTTGACAGAATCAAAGGAGTGAAATAGTTAGAAATGTGTTCCAGTTTGATCCAGGTGAAGTTGAAGAATTCAAAGTGAAAGAATTCAACAAGAGCCTCAACAGTCTTCTACTCTCCATCATGTTCAGCCTCTGGATTGAGACGTTTCAAACTGAAAAGTTCATTTCCTTTGGCTTCCAATGATTTTAGCAGCTCAAGTCTTTTTTCATTGACTCCTTTAAGAATAGATTTGGACTTGTTCTTAAATGTTGTGTTTGAACACCTTCACTTTGTTGTTTTATGGATGTTATTTTGGAGTTTGTTGTTCAGCACATTGGTCAACTCTTGTTGTTTAAATCTGCTTTATTAATAAAGTTGATCTCATTTGATTCATGGATCAGCCTGTATTCTATATTTATA
This sequence comes from Garcialebias charrua, assembly GCA_038048925.1. Classification (NCBI taxonomy): domain Eukaryota; kingdom Metazoa; phylum Chordata; class Actinopteri; order Cyprinodontiformes; family Rivulidae; genus Garcialebias; species Garcialebias charrua. The sequence continues at coordinate 56,046 of JBBPBX010006274.1, forward strand.
CAACATGTAATGATGTTACACAACTATTTGATGTTTTTTCTAAGAGAATGGCTGAACTTTAGGACTTGATGACAGTTTTTCTACCTGATTGTTGTTTATTTGATGAAGAAATGTGATTTGATGTCTCTGTGATTTAAATGTGTCTGGAATGACAAAAAGAAAAAAGAACTTGAACAAGTTTCTGTCCACAGTCACACTGACTAAAGCTGACACATTAAAGCTGGTCAAACTTTGCTCGGCGGCTCCTCTCATCACTCCGTCCTGGAGTTTATTGCTGAAGGCTGTTTTTGTCCAAGTGGACAAATGTCTGAGCCTGAAGACCAAGGAGACAGCAGCTGTTCAGATCCTGAAGAAGGATCCAGATGTTTCCAGGACTCTGATAAAGAGGTTGATCCCAGACGTGTGTTCATGAAGATTCAACACTTTTCTTTCTGCTCTGCTTGAAGATGCACCACAAGCTGCTCATCTTTCATGACATCATCTAGTTTGTGTCCTCGTCTTGTTTTCCAGATGTTCCTGATGAACATGATCAGTGTCCTGAACACAGAGCCTGTAACCTGGTCCAGTTCTAGGACTGGTTCCAGTACATGGGGCAGACCTGTCTCACCTTTGAGGTGCTGGACAGGACTCTCTCTGACCTGTTGCATGAGGCAAACTGGATGCTGCTGAACACAGATGTGATCTGCCCCACACACATCTGCACAGCAGCTGTTTCTTCTAATGCACAACTGATATCTATTGATCTATAGATCTGGATCAACTCAGATAAATTCAGTGAAATATTGACAAGTTGCCATGGGAACACAGAAACTAAAGGATGTAGAGCTGAAGAGCAGATCAGTTCGAGCTCTTATTTTGAAGAGCAGCAGCTAACGGAAGTGATGTTCTCCCAGCACCGGAAGTTGCTCAGTTCTGACGTCAGTGTTTGTTGTTCTGCTCCGTAGCTATGAGCTGAAGGGGTTTTCTCTCGACTGCTGCTCAAATGAGTTGAAGTGAACGTTACATTGAGCTGTAACATCTGTAAATGTTGCTGACCGGAAGTTACCAGATGTGGAGACAGCGGCTCAAACAGCTGGAAGCAGAGGAAGAAGAAAAGTCTGAGGATTTTGGAAGTAGAGCTGCAGCTCAGGAACAAACGGAGCAAGACACATGTTAGATGCTGTTTTCAGTCCCAACCATCAACTGCATCTTTTAGGTTTGTGTCTTTATTCTTTCTCTCGAGTGACTTTGTTACAAGTTAGTAGCAGTTTTCTGGAAGATAGTAAGTAAGTAAGTAAGTAAGTAAGTAAGTAAGTAAGTAAGTAAGTAAGTAAGTAAGTAAGTAAGTAAGTAAGTAAGTAAGTAAGTAAGTAAGTAAGTAAGTAAGTAAGTAAGTAAGTAAGTAAGTAAGTAAGTAAGTAAGTAAGTAAGTAAGTAAGTAAGTAAGTAAGTAAGTAAGTAAGTAAGTAAGTAAGTAAGTAAGTAAGTAAGTAAGTAAGTAAGTAAGTAAGTAAGTAAGTAAGTAAGTAAGTAAGTAAGTAAGTAAGTAAGTAAGTAAGTAAGTAAGTAAGTAAGTAAGTAAGTAAGTAAGTAAGTAAGTAAGTAAGTAAGTAAGTAAGTAAGTAAGTAAGTAAGTAAGTAAGTAAGTAAGTAAGTAAGTAAGTAAGTAAGTAAGTAAGTAAGTAAGTAAGTAAGTAAGTAAGTAAGTAAGTAAGTAAGTAAGTAAGTAAGTAAGTAAGTAAGTAAGTAAGTAAGTAAGTAAGTAAGTAAGTAAGTAAGTAAGTAAGTAAGTAAGTAAGTAAGTAAGTAAGTAAGTAAGTAAGTAAGTAAGTAAGTAAGTAAGTAAGTAAGTAAGTAAGTAAGTAAGTAAGTAAGTAAGTAAGTAAGTAAGTAAGTAAGTAAGTAAGTAAGTAAGTAAGTAAGTAAGTAAGTAAGTAAGTAAGTAAGTAAGTAAGTAAGTAAGTAAGTAAGTAAGTAAGTAAGTAAGTAAGTAAGTAAGTAAGTAAGTAAGTAAGTAAGTAAGTAAGTAAGTAAGTAAGTAAGTAAGTAAGTAAGTAAGTAAGTAAGTACGTAAGTAAGTAAGTAAGTAAGTAAGTAAGTAAGTAAAAAAAAAAGACATCATGTGATGAAGTGATGTCAAGACATCATGTGATGAAGTGATGTCACACCTGATCTGTTCATACTTGAACATTTATTCTGGATTACTGTCAGCTACTACCACACCAATTGTTAGTTAAATATATAAGCATTTCACTGAGGGACACTTATTTTCCTGTGGCCTAAACTCTATTAGCTGTGTCGGCCATCTTGATTTGGTTTAACTCTTCTTAATTTGTTGCTGGAACAGGATCTAGAAACTCTTATTTTGACAGGGTGTGTTCCGGTATATGTTTGTTTGGATCCGGTAACTCAGGCTTATTAATAATAAAGTTATGAACAAATATGACTGTGTAGAACAAACAAAACATATTGAATATGTAAACTGAAAATAATTACATAAACACTAATTTTAAACACAACAGCCACTTACAACTTGCTAATATCACAATCTGCCTCCGCTTAAAAAAAAATCTCCGCCCCTTAAAGAGTGGTGGGGGTGAGTGCCGAGTTAACCAGGCAGTCGTACGCGGGCAGGAGCCCACAGGCAACGGACATGAACAGACGGAGGAGGTGCCTGGAGGTTTCACATGTGGAGTCAGACAGTGAATTCAGAGGAGAAGAGTCAGCTCTGAACCATCAAGGAGGAGGGGGTAGGATGAAAATGTTTACAAATGTAGATGTTTAACAACCTGTTAAAATACAACAAAATGCAGGAAATCACATCTACTTTATTCAACATTTTCTGGGGGAGGACCACAGACTGAGTCAGATGTTCCTGTTGATGGTCAGTGGGATTTTTCTGTTTCTAAACTTTATGTTGTAAATTGTTGCTGTCTGACTCTAAATGACTTGAATGTTGGTGACGTAACTCTAAAGACACGTGTATGAAAAGAGTTGGACACTTTGTGAATAAACAGTGAAGACAGAGGTTCAGTGTTGTCCTCAGTGTCCCTGATGATGGAGGAGGTTGTGGACTTGTTCAGTGTGATGGTCCCATCAGGCTGCATCAGGCCTCCTGAAGGCCCACAAGCTCACAGCTCTTTTTCCACAGCTTCACCTGCACATCAGAGTCAGAGGACTGCATGGAGATCATTGTGGATCAAGATGGATCCAAAGCTTCATCACTTCATGTTCATCCAGTGAAGACTTGGAGGGAGTTTCTTTAAAAGCTCCTCGTTACAAACTATGAAGTCAAACATGAAAATGTTCTCCTCCAGTGTGAAAGAGTTGACTCCGGTAGTTTTCCACATATATTCATGTGTAATTCTGAAATGTGTCTACAAACTGTGTGTAAACAGAGCACTCAGCTGAATGTGACAAACATCATGTGGAAACTGGAGTCACATGATGGAGCTCCATTTGTCTGCTGGAGTCTGTGGAGGTCAACAAATATGGAGGAATGGGACAAGCGTAGAATCTCCTAGAAGACGTTTAGGTGGAAATATAAGAATGAATCTGCAGCTAAACGCTAAATAAAAGAGACAAAATGAGTGAAGCAGCTATAATAATAATAATACAGAAGTCATCATTTATCTGCTGCCAAACTATACTCAACAAATTAGAACATAAACACAAAGTAACAAATTCAAACTGTTCTCATCCCAAACAACTTTTACACACACGTCAACATTGTTCACCTATTTTCTGTCACTTCGGCTGTTTCCGCAGCTAAACAAACACATGCTAGTTGGCAGCTGGCTCCATTTTGGCTGATAATTCTTTAATGAGGAATGCATTAACCATTGAGATGAGAACAAACTTGAAGGATTTAGTTTTTGACTTCCTGATTTGTTGGAGCGCTCTTCATGACTTTGTGCTGAGTGTTTTTACTCTGAACTTCTAAACATACAAGAAATAAAATGTTTGTTTTTCACAAAGTTCAACGTTTTGTTCAGCACATCCAGCGACTGTTGCAAATGTAAATGTTCAATGTTTTCCTCACAGAAACCTGCGCACATTTCAAGAAATCCATCAGAGGTTTGAGTTTAGTAAATCAGTGAACATCAACAGATCCAATGATTTGGATTCAAAAGATCCAAAACTCCACAGAAACCAGTTTGAGCTCAACGGAGACATTTTTGTCCATTTTATAGTCAAACACAAAGACATTTAAATCTAAATCATTCTTTGGACATCAAAAATATTATGACTGTAATTAAATCTTTTTATTTTTAAAGTTTCCAAAACTCATTTTTCCATCAAATCACAAAGTTTTGTTAACGAATGTGACTGTTGATGTTAAATAGTTCAAAGCTTCATTTCAAAGTGAACCTTTGGTTCAGTGTTTGTCAGAAATGTTTGGTTGTGAAGCTCAGGCTTTAGATGATGGATGGACACACAGACAATAAACAGATGTTTGAATGATCCAGAGGAACAGTTCAAAATACATCTAGAAATGTTTCAACATAGAAACTACTTTCATGTTTTTAAACACTCAAATGTTTTTTCATCCAAAAGTGTTTTTGTGTTTGTGCTTTTTGACTGAACTTACAGAGTTGAGATGTTTTCAAAGTCAAAATGATTTTCTTTCCTTCATCAGCAGCTAAATGTAGAATATTTGATGCTTCATGGAGTCACATAGTGTTTCATCAAACAGCTGCTTGTGCTGCTGTTTTAAATTGTGTCCTAAATGTGAAAAGTGATGCGAGGACATCATTTGATTGTCCACTCTGAAGACTTTAGAGAAAGACAAACAGAGGTTTCTGTGAGACACTTGAAGCTGGACGTGTTCATTGAAGTGTTTCTTGTGAGCAGACTCCAACATGTCTCTGGTGTCAGACTCAAACACTCGGGACACATCAGCTGAAATAAAGTCCACTTTGCTGCAAACATCTGCTGCTGTGAAAACAAAGTGGAAACATGAACGCAGCAGGAAAAGTGATTTTGAACGCTGCACACAAGATGACTTTTCTGTGGATCATCAGTGAAAATATTGTCCACAAGTGATTTCAGCAGCATGTGGTGGTTGAGGCCAGTGTTCCTTTAACAGCTGTTTCCTCTTGCTCACATCTGTTTGACAGAATCAAAGGAGTGAAATAGTTAGAAATGTGTTCCAGTTTGATCCAGGTGAAGTTGAAGAATTCAAAGTGAAAGAATTCAACAAGAGCCTCAACAGTCTTCTACTCTCCATCATGTTCAGCCTCTGGATTGAGACGTTTCAAACTGAAAAGTTCATTTCCTTTGGCTTCCAATGATTTTAGCAGCTCAAGTCTTTTTTCATTGACTCCTTTAAGAATAGATTTGGACTTGTTCTTAAATGTTGTGTTTGAACACCTTCACTTTGTTGTTTTATGGATGTTATTTTGGAGTTTGTTGTTCAGCACATTGGTCAACTCTTGTTGTTTAAATCTGCTTTATTAATAAAGTTGATCTCATTTGATTCATGGATCAGCCTGTATTCTATATTTATACAACATGTAATGATGTTACACAACTATTTGATGTTTTTTCTAAGAGAATGGCTGAACTTTAGGACTTGATGACAGTTTTTCTACCTGATTGTTGTTTATTTGATGAAGAAATGTGATTTGATGTCTCTGTGATTTAAATGTGTCTGGAATGACAAAAAGAAAAAAGAACTTGAACAAGTTTCTGTCCACAGTCACACTGACTAAAGCTGACACATTAAAGCTGGTCAAACTTTGCTCGGCGGCTCCTCTCATCACTCCGTCCTGGAGTTTATTGCTGAAGGCTGTTTTTGTCCAAGTGGACAAATGTCTGAGCCTGAAGACCAAGGAGACAGCAGCTGTTCAGATCCTGAAGAAGGATCCAGATGTTTCCAGGACTCTGATAAAGAGGTTGATCCCAGACGTGTGTTCATGAAGATTCAACACTTTTCTTTCTGCTCTGCTTGAAGATGCACCACAAGCTGCTCATCTTTCATGACATCATCTAGTTTGTGTCCTCGTCTTGTTTTCCAGATGTTCCTGATGAACATGATCAGTGTCCTGAACACAGAGCCTGTAACCTGGTCCAGTTCTAGGACTGGTTCCAGTACATGGGTCAGACCTGTCTCACCTTTGAGGTGCTGGACAGGACTCTCTCTGACCTGTTGCATGAGGCAAACTGGATGCTGCTGAACACAGATGTGATCTGCCCCACACACATCTGCACAGCAGCTGTTTCTTCTAATGCACAACTGATATCTATTGATCTATAGATCTGGATCAACTCAGATAAATTCAGTGAAATATTGACAAGTTGCCATGGGAACACAGAAACTAAAGGATGTAGAGCTGAAGAGCAGATCAGTTCGAGCTCTTATTTTGAAGAGCAGCAGCTAACGGAAGTGATGTTCTCCCAGCACCGGAAGTTGCTCAGTTCTGACGTCAGTGTTTGTTGTTCTGCTCCGTAGCTATGAGCTGAAGGGGTTTTCTCTCGACTGCTGCTCAAATGAGTTGAAGTGAACGTTACATTGAGCTGTAACATCTGTAAATGTTGCTGACCGGAAGTTACCAGATGTGGAGACAGCGGCTCAAACAGCTGGAAGCAGAGGAAGAAGAAAAGTCTGAGGATTTTGGAAGTAGAGCTGCAGCTCAGGAACAAACGGAGCAAGACACATGTTAGATGCTGTTTTCAGTCCCAACCATCAACTGCATCTTTTAGGTTTGTGTCTTTATTCTTTCTCTCGAGTGACTTTGTTACAAGTTAGTAGCAGTTTTCTGGAAGATAGTAAGTAAGTAAGTAAGTAAGTAAGTAAGTAAGTAAGTAAGTAAGTAAGTAAGTAAGTAAGTAAGTAAGTAAGTAAGTAAGTAAGTAAGTAAGTAAGTAAGTAAGTAAGTAAGTAAGTAAGTAAGTAAGTAAGTAAGTAAGTAAGTAAGTAAGTAAGTAAGTAAGTAAGTAAGTAAGTAAGTAAGTAAGTAAGTAAGTAAGTAAGTAAGTAAGTAAGTAAGTAAGTAAGTAAGTAAGTAAGTAAGTAAGTAAGTAAGTAAGTAAGTAAGTAAGTAAGTAAGTAAGTAAGTAAGTAAGTAAGTAAGTAAGTAAGTAAGTAAGTAAGTAAGTAAGTAAGTAAGTAAGTAAGTAAGTAAGTAAGTAAGTAAGTAAGTAAGTAAGTAAGTAAGTAAGTAAGTAAGTAAGTAAGTAAGTAAGTAAGTAAGTAAGTAAGTAAGTAAGTAAGTAAGTAAGTAAGTAAGTAAGTAAGTAAGTAAGTAAGTAAGTAAGTAAGTAAGTAAGTAAGTAAGTAAGTAAGTAAGTAAGTAAGTAAGTAAGTAAGTAAGTAAGTAAGTAAGTAAGTAAGTAAGTAAGTAAGTAAGTAAGTAAGTAAGTAAGTAAGTAAGTAAGTAAGTAAGTAAGTAAGTAAGTAAGTAAGTAAGTAAGTAAGTAAGTAAGTAAGTAAGTAAGTAAGTAAGTAAGTAAGTAAGTAAGTAAGTAAGTAAGTAAGTAAGTAAGTAAGTAAGTAAGTAAGTAAGTAAGTAAGTAAGTAAGTAAGTAAGTAAGTAAGTAAGTAAGTAAGTAAGTAAGTAAGTAAGTAAGTAAGTAAGTAAGTAAGTAAGTAAGTAAGTAAGTAAGTAAGTAAGTAAGTAAGTAAGTAAGTAAGTAAGTAAGTAAGTAAGTAAGTAAGTAAGTAAGTAAGTAAGTAAGTAAGTAAGTAAGTAAGTAAAGTAAGATCAAGACATCATGTGATGAAGTGATGTCACACCTGATCTGTTCATACTTGAACATTTATTCTGGATTACTGTCAGCTACTACCACACCAATTGTTAGTTAAATATCTAAGCATTTCACTGAGGGACACTTATTTTCCTGTGGCCTAAACTCTATTAGCTGTGGCGGCCATCTTGATTTGGTTTAACTCTTCTTAATTTGTTGCTGGAACAGGATCTGGAAACTCTTATTTTGACAGGGTGTGTTCCGGTAAATGTTTGTTTGGATCCGGTAACTCAGGCTTATTAATAATAAAGTTATGAACAAATATGACTGTGTTGAACAAATAAAACTTATATTGAATTTGTAAACTGAAAATAATTACATAAACACTCATTTTAAACACAACAGCCACTTACAACTTGTTAATATCACAATCTGCCTCCACCCTTAAAAAATCTCCGCCCCTTAAAGAGTGGTGGGGGTGAGTGCCGAGCTAACCAGGCAGTCGTACGCGGGCAGGAGCCCACAGGCAACGGACATGAACAGACGGAGGAGGTGCCTGGAGGTTTCACATGTGGAGTCAGACAGTGAATTCAGAGGAGAAGAGTCGGAACCGTCAAGGAGGAGGGGGGTAGGATGAAAATGTTTACAAATGTAGATGTTTAACAACCTGTTAAAATACAACAAAATGCAGGAAATCACATCTACTTTATTCAACATTTTCTGGGGGAGGACCACAGACTGAGTCAGATGTTCCTGTTGATGGTCAGTGGGATTTTTCTGTTTCTAAACTTTATGTTGTAAATTGTTGCTGTCTGAATCTAAATGACTTGAATGTTGGTGACGTAACTCTAAAGACACGTGTATGAAAAGAGTTGGACACTTTGTGAATAAACAGTGAAGACAGAGGTTCAGTGTTGTCCTCAGTGTCCCTGATGATGGAGGAGGTTGTGGACTTGTTCAGTGTGATGGTCCCATCAGGCTGCATCAGGCCTCCTGAAGGCCCACAAGCTCACAGCTCTTTTTCCACAGCTTCACCTGCACATCAGAGTCAGAGGACTGCATGGAGATCATTGTGGATCAAGATGGATCCAAAGCTTCATCACTTCATGTTCATCCAGTGAAGACTTGGAGGGAGTTTCTTTAAAAGCTCCTCATTACAAACTATGAAGTCAAACATGAAAATGTTCTCCTCCAGTGTGAAAGAGTTGACTCCGGTAGTTTTCCACATATATTCATGTGTAATTCTGAAATGTGTCTACAAACTGTGTGTAAACAGAGCACTCAGCTGAATGTGACAAACATCATGTGGAAACTGGAGTCACATGATGGAGCTCCATTTGTCTGCTGGAGTCTGTGGAGGTCAACAAATATGGAGGAATGGGACAAGCGTAGAATCTCCTAGAAGACGTTTAGGTGGAAATATAAGAATGAATCTGCAGCTAAACGCTAAATAAAAGAGACAAAATGAGTGAAGCAGCTATAATAATAATAATACAGAAGTCATCATTTATCTGTTGCCAAACTATACTCAACAAATTAGAACATAAACACAAAGTAACAAATTCAAACTGTTCTCCATCACAAACAACTTTTCCACACACGTCAACATTGTTCACCTATTTTCTGTCACTTCGGCTGTTTCCGCAGCTAAACAAACACATGCTAGTTGGCAGCTGGCTCCATTTTGGTTGATAATTCTTTAATGAGGAATGCATTAAGCATCGAGATGAGAACAAACTTGAAGGATTTAGTTTTTGACTTCCTGATTTGTTGGAGCGCTCTTCATGACTTTGTGCTGAGTGTTTTTACTCTGAACTCCTAAACATACAAGAAATAAAATGTTTGTTTTTCACAAAGTTCAACGTTTTGTTCAGCACATCCAGCGACTGTTGCAAATGTAAATGTTCAATGTTTTCCTCACAGAAACCTGCGCACATTTCAAGAAATCCATCAGAGGTTTGAGTTTAGTAAATCAGTGAACATCAACAGATCCAATGATTTGGATTCAAAAGATCCAAAACTCCACAGAAACCAGTTTGAGCTCAACGGAGACATTTTTGTCCATTTTATAGTCAAACACAAAGACATTTAAATCTAAATCATTCTTTGGACATCAAAAATCTTATGACTGTAATTAAATCTTTTTATTTTTAAAGTTTCCAAAACTCATGTTTCCATCAAATCACAAAGTTTTGTTAACGAATGTGAAAGTTGATGTTAAATAGTTGAAAGCTTCATTTCAAAGTGAACCTTTGGTTCAGTGTTTGTCAGAAATGTTTGGTTGTGAAGCTCAGGCTTTAGATGATGGATGGACAGACAGACAATAAACAGATGTTTGAATGATCCAGAGGAACAGTTCAAAAACACATCTGGAAATGTTTCAACATAGAAACTACTTTCATGTTTTGAAACACTCAAATGTTTTTTCATCCAAAAGTGTTTTTGTGTTTGTGTTTTTTGACTGAACTCACAGAGTTGAGATGTTTTCAAAGTCAAAATGATTTTCTTTCCTTCATCAGCAGCTAAATGTAGAATATTTGATGCTTCATGGAGTCACATAGTGTTTCATCAAACAGCTGCTTGTGCTGCTGTTTTAAATTGTGTCCTAAATGTGAAAAGTGATGCGAGGACATCATTTGATTGTCCACTCTGAAGACTTTAGAGAAAGACAAACAGAGGTTTCTGTGAGACACTTGAAGCTGGACGTGTTCATTGAAGTGTTTCTTGTGAGCAGACTCCAACATGTCTCTGGTCTCAGACTCAAACACTCGGGACACATCAGCTGAAATAAAGTCCACTTTGCTGCAAACATCTGCTGTGAAAACAAAGTGGAAACATGAACGCAGCAGGAAAAGTCATTTTGAACGCTGCACACAAGATGACTTTTCTGTGGATCATCAGTGAAAAATATTGTCCACAAGTGATTTCAGCAGCATGTGGTGGTTGAGGCCAGTGTTCCTTTAACAGCTGTTTCCTCTTGCTCACATCTGTTTGACAGAATCAAAGGAGTGAAATAGTTAGAAATGTGTTCCAGTTTGATCCACGTGAAGTTGAAGAATTCAAAGTGAAAGAATTCAACAAGAGCCTCAACAGTCTTCTACTCTCCATCATGTTCAGCCTCTGGATTGAGACGTTTCAAACTGAAAAGTTCATTTCCTTTGGCTTCCAATGATTTTAGCAGCTCAAGTCTTTTTTCATTGACTCCTTTAAGAATAGATTTGGACTTGTTCTTAAATGTTGTGTTTGAACACCTTCACTTTGTTGTTTTATGGATGTTATTTTGGAGTTTGTTGTTCAGCACATTGGTCAACTCTTGTTGTTTAAATCTGCTTTATTAATAAAGTTGATCTCATTTGATTCATGGATCAGCCTGTATTCTATATTTATACAACATGTAATGATGTTACACAACTATTTGATGTTTTTTCTAAGAGAATGGCTGAACTTTAGGACTTGATGACAGTTTTTCTACCTGATTGTTGTTTATTTGATGAAGAAATGTGATTTGATGTCTCTGTGATTTAAATGTGTCTGGAATGACAAAAAGAAAAAAGAACTTGAACAAGTTTCTGTCCACAGTCACACTGACTAAAGCTGACATTAAAGCTGGTCAAACTTTGCTCGGCGGCTCCTCTCATCACTCCGTCCTGGAGTTTATTGCTGAAGGCTGTTTTTGTCCAAGTGGACAAATGTCTGAGCCTGAAGACCAAGGAGACAGCAGCTGTTCAGATCCTGAAGAAGGATCCAGATGTTTCCAGGACTCTGATAAAGAGGTTGATCCCAGACGTGTGTTCATGAAGATTCAACACTTTTCTTTCTGCTCTGCTTGAAGATGCACCACAAGCTGCTCATCTTTCATGACATCATCTAGTTTGTGTCCTCGTCTTGTTTTCCAGATGTTCCTGATGAACATGATCAGTGTCCTGAACACAGAGCCTGTAACCTGGTCCAGTTCTAGGACTGGTTCCAGTACATGGGTCAGACCTGTCTCACCTTTGAGGTGCTGGACAGGACTCTCTCTGACCTGTTGCATGAGGCAAACTGGATGCTGCTGAACACAGATGTGATCTGCCCCACACACATCTGCACAGCAGCTGTTTCTTCTAATGCACAACTGATATCTATTGATCTATAGATCTGGATCAACTCAGATAAATTCAGTGAAATATTGACAAGTTGCCATGGGAACACAGAAACTAAAGGATGTAGAGCTGAAGAGCAGATCAGTTCGAGCTCTTATTTTGAAGAGCAGCAGCTAACGGAAGTGATGTTCTCCCAGCACCGGAAGTTGCTCAGTTCTGACGTCAGTGTTTGTTGTTCTGCTCCGTAGCTACGAGCTGAAGGCCTTTTCTCTCGACTGCTGCTCAAATGAGTTGAAGTGAACGTTAAATTGAGCTGTAACATCTGTAAATGTTGCTGACCGGAAGTGAACAGATGTGGAGACAGCGGCTCAAACAGCTGGAAGCAGAGGAAGAAGAAAAGTCTGAGGATTTTGGAAGTAGAGCTGCAGCTCAGGAACAAACGGAGCAAGACACATGTTAGATGCTGTTTTCAGTCCCAACCATCAACTGCATCTTTTAGGTTTGTGTCTTTATTCTTTCTCTCGAGTGACTTTGTTACAAGTTAGTAGCAGTTTTCTGGAAGATAAAGGAGTTAGCTTCTTACTCTCTGTGCTGATCCAAAACAAACAAAGAGTGAACGACTTAAGTGAACCAGGTTACTTTAGAGAACTGCGGTAAAGTGAGCCTCCACTCGGCTCCGTGAGCCCTCACTGGCGTGTTTGTGCTCGTTTACAACAAGACCTACTACGGTAACGCCCCTGTGAAGCGCTGCTTGTGGCTTTTCAAAATAAAAGCTGAAAATAAACGTTGTCAATAGATGAAAAATACATGAATAAAAGCTGTTTATAGTAGAAAATAATTAAATTAAATCTGAAGCTGTTATATTTTCCCCAAAATAAATAAATAAAAGCTGTATTCAAATAAACGTGTATTCATTATGTGAGAATGTCAATTCCCCCACCCCCATAAAATAAAACTGCTTGATACTTTGCCCCCCCACCCCAATTGATGAAAAGTACATGAATAAAAGCTGTTTATAGTAGAAAATAATTAAATTAAATCTGAAGCTGTTATATTTCCCCCCAAAATAAATAAATATAGTAGAAAATAATTAAATTAAATCTGAATCTGTTATATTTTCCCCCCAAAATAAATAAATAAAAGCTGTATTCAAATAAACGTGTATTCATTATGTGAGAATGTCAATTCCCCCACCCCCATAAAAATAAAACTGCTTGATACTTTGCCCCCCCGTGTGCACCCCCCCCGTGTTGCTCATTAAGTTGAATGAATGCCTTCCAA
>JBBPBX010006275.1:0-12420 GCA_038048925.1 Garcialebias charrua
TATATCGGGGAAACTAAACAGCCACTGGCCAAAAGGATGGCCCAGCACAGAAGATCAACATCATCAGGTCAGGACTCTGCAGTCTACACTCATCTCCAGGCCAGAGGTCACTCTTTCAGGGATGAAGATGTTCACATCCTTGATAGAGAGGAACAATGGTTTGAGAGAGGAGTAAAGGAGGCCATCTTTGTGAAAAGAAACCGTCCATCATTAAACAGAGGTGGAGGCCTCCGGGTTCAACTGTCCCCCTCTTACAATGCTGTTATTGCTAGTATCACTCAGCCCTCTGTGAATAGCAAACAACCATCAGGGTGCTAACGATCCATCGTTAGGCTGATGGTCCTCCTTGATCATGTGAGCAGCTGGTTTCGGCTGTCATCAGCCAACTGGTTGATCCACTGTGAGAGGGTGCTATTTATAAGACTGAGCTGAACACAGCATCTCAGACTGAGGAAGTCTTTCGGACGAAAGACGAAACGTTTCTACAATTTTTTTGCTTTGTTTTGTTTTGTTTTGTTTTTTTGAATGTCCAGAGGACCAGACTTAGCTTTTTTAGATTTTTCTACCTGGATTATTGAGCATGCATCAGGGTAACATCTAAGACATGAACTAAGAAAAACATCAACTAAATAATGCACTAAGCACTACTAGCATAACACCAATACGCCAAACAGCAGCACAAACACAAGTCTGTGTGAGCAGATGAGCATGAATGAACACAGCAACATGAAACAGATCAGCAGCAACATGAAACAGATCAGCAGCAACATGAAACAGATCAGCAGCAACATGAAACAGATCAGCAGCAACATGAAACAGATCAGCAGCAACATGAAACAGATCAGCAGCAACATGAAACAGATCAGCAGCAACATGAAACAGATCAGCAGCAACATGAAACAGATCAGCAGCAACATGAAACAGATCAGCAGCAACATGAAACAGATCAGCAGCAACATGAAACAGATCAGCAGCAACATGAAACAGATCAGCAGCAACATGAAACAGATCAGCAGCAACATGAAACAGATCAGCAGCAACATGAAACAGATCAGCAGCAACATGAAACAGATCAGCAGCAACATGAAACAGATCAGCAGCAACATGAAACAGATCAGCAGCAACATGAAACAGATCAGCAGCAACATGAAACAGATCAGCAGCAACATGAAACAGATCAGCAGCAACATGAAACAGATCAGCAGCAACATGAAACAGATCAGCAGCAACATGAAACAGATCAGCAGCAACATGAAACAGATCAGCAGCAACATGAAACAGATCAGCAGCAACATGAAACAGATCAGCAGCAACATGAAACAGATCAGCAGCAACATGAAACAGATCAGCAGCAACATGAAACAGATCAGCAGCAACATGAAACAGATCAGCAGCAACATGAAACAGATCAGCAGCAACATGAAACAGATCAGCAGCAACATGAAACAGATCAGCAGCAACATGAAACAGATCAGCAGCAACATGAAACAGATCAGCAGCAACATGAAACAGATCAGCAGCAACATGAAACAGATCAGCAGCAACATGATGTGATTTTTCACAGTGATTATCCTGGTTAGAGATTCATGAGTCTAACAGCCTCAGGGTAGAAGCTGTTCCTCAGTCTAGTGGTTCTACACTTAATGCTCCTTATGCCTCCTACCCACCGCCCCCGGCGTCGGGCGGCCGAAGCGGCCGGATAACACCGGTTTACATTCAAAGTCTATGGAAGAGACGCGTGGAGTCACGGGGAACAAGGAAGCGGCGAGATTCGAGTGATCGAAGCGGCGCGACGGCAGCCTGCACACGCACGCGCGCGTCGCCGTCGAGCCGCAGACGTCCCAAATGTTGATCTCTGGCGGCTCGACGCATCCGGCAAACAGTCGGGAGAGCCTCGCTATCTGATTACACAACCACAACGGGACTTTTTTCGGACTTTTTAAACTCACCGGATCGAGCCTCCAGGAATTGGACCCAAACTCCGGTAAGAAACGTGGCATTTTTACAGTTGCTGCTGACAGGCTGCTGTACTCTCCAGTGTAGATCACCCCAAACATAAAAAAAAGTTTTAATCTCATCGAAGACCGTCGGAGGTGCAGTTAAAACAACAACTGAACCCGGAAAACAAGCCAGAGACCCCTCCCTCTGCTACCCCCTAGTGTACGTCATCAGACGGTGTTCAGTGGTTCAGTGGGACTGTGACCAGCGGCCAAAAGGGGACGGCAGGAGCGTTTGCAGTTGTGCGGTGGGTAGGAGGCATTACACTCCTTCCTGGGGGGAGCAGGGCATTAAGTGTGTGTGCTGAGTGAGTGGGGTCCTTCATGATGCAGGCGGCTCTCTTCCTGCATCTGGACGTGTAAATGTCTGTGATGGTGGGGAGGCTGACTTAATCAGTCTTCTGTGCAGCCTTCACCACTCTCTCTAAAGCTTTTCTTTCTGCAGCTGTTCAGCCTCCATTAGATAATGATGGACTTCCATAAGGTATGCAGCTGTGTCATCTCTCGGAGCATGAAAGGTGTTCTGTTATGTAGGCTATAGCCTGCTGTAAGATGGGCTTACTATTACTTTATAATTAATTAAGCTGCTTAGGATGACATATTGGGCAGCACGGTGGCACAACTGGTCGAGCTGCTTCCTCTCAGCGAGAAGGTTGCTGGTTCAAATCCCAGTCCGGGGGCCTTTCTGGGTGGAGTTTATATGTTCTCTCCGTGCATGCGTGGGTTTCCTCCGTACTCCGGTTTCCTCCCACAGACCAAAAACATGCATTTTAGGCTGATTGGTAACTTGAAATTGTCCCTAGGTGTGTGAGAGAGAGAGAGTGGTTGTTTGTCTCATTTGTCTCTATGTGGTCCTGTGATGGACTTTCGACCCGTCCAGGGTGTACCGCCCCTCGCACTGTGATTGCTGGACATGGGCACCGGCGACCCCCATGACCCAAAAATGGAAGAAGGGGGTAAAATATAATGGATGGATGGATGGAGGATGACATATTTGGTTTTCAGCAAGATATAAATTCTTCTAAAACTAAACTACTAGATGAGAAAGTAATATTAGGCTACTATAATTACTAAATGCAATGATCTTGAATCATTGCATTTTTTTTTTCTTGAATCTTGAATCATTGCAATTTTTTTCATTGGCTTTTAAACCAGAGTGAGTTCGCATCTTTGTTTTAATGTTGTATTCGATTACTTGTGATGTTCTGATTATTTATTTGATTGTTTTTATTGTTTTGTGCTTGTTTTTGTGCTTGTACAGCACTTCGGACGGCAGTTGTTCAGTTTAATCTGTATTTCTTATTTGAAAAGTAATACTCTAGATTCACTAGATGCAGGGTAAGACTATACAGTACACGACAGTTGTGTGATTTAATTTGTGTTTCTTGAAGCACAATAGTGTAAACTGTCTTGTTCAAAAAGGGTTCAGACCTTCCTTGACATCTGTACAGAGAAATTTGTGTCTTGATAAAAGTGAAACTACAGATTTTCTTAAATGTTCTGTATTGATACAATTTAGAAATGGCTTATTTTATTTTAGTTGTATTTATTTGCGGCAGTATTTTTTACGGTATGTGTTTTACTCTGCGTGTTTATGGTATTCTAGTTTCTTCAATTTCAAGTTTTGAATAATATATTCAAAGCAACTTTGGGTGTCTGTGGTGGTACTGTTCATGGTAATCTAAATGATATGGCATTGTGAATTGTGTCTGCGCACCCAGGGGTGGTGGGGTGCGCGGAGGCGTTTGGTGATGAGGGCTCAGGGGATGGGGTGGAGGGGTTGTTCGTTCAGGGCACGAAACAGGCTAGGACCGCCCCTGCTTTACAGACCAAGCAGAAACAGATGGGGGAAGGACAACAGGGAACAAGGGAGGAAAGGGAGGGAATGACGAAGGAGAGCATCAACAGTCAGGGACCACCATCACTGCTGCCCACACCAAACATTTACCACCAGCCATCTGCCTTTATTCCATCCCACGAAAATCATTTTCAGCACAGGGATCTGCAATTTTCACATACATGTACATGTTCTGTGCCAAACACCCATTCGACTCTGTTTAATCCTGACAGAAGCATTTTCAAACAAGTGACCACAAAGAGTCATCAATCTGCACATTAACCTCGTCCTTGCCTTTAGGGGATTGTGCTCAGAGAATATGAAAAAAAGCTTCAATAACCTAAATGTTGTCTTTGAAACAGAATGCCATCAAGATGAAGTCTTGTATGGTCAATTATGGTCAATTTTTCCTTTGTGGGCAAGTAAAACTTATAACTGACCCCATCCAAACTCTGATAATGTTAAAAACAGTAAAAAAACATCACTTCATTGAGACATCTGGAAAGGCATCTGTTATGCCTAAATATCTGATCAGTTTCTTATTTTTCTGGATGGCGTAATAGGAGACACCATTGCAGAATGTCTCTTAAAATTAGCTTACAGGCTTTGGTTAGAGGACACTCTGTCTTGAGTAACTCTGTACCGGCATGTGTCTTGTGCCACTGCATCGCTCTAAGGAGCTCTGGGTGGCTTTTCTTACTCATGCAGTGTGTATACCTCCACCAAACAAGGCCTAAGGACACTCTGGGGTGGTAAAAAGTGAAGAGAAGAGAGGAAGCTAAAAGTGAGGTAGTGTGGTCTGACGGCTGAGTCCTGTGATTTAGAGCTGTTGATGCTGATTAAGTGGAAATCAGGCACACTCCACAACTGGAAATTACTACTGGATTTGATTTTTTCTTTTCTTTCTTGCTTGCTTTATTTTTGGAGCTTTTCCTAACCAACAGATGGCAGAGGCTTATTAAGCTGTTTTCAGGACTATTAATGACATTGTGAACACTTGTGGAGGTCTGTGTGCCTTATGGCATACTACAGCCAAACAAAGACTGGCCATTAAAAAAGGTGTGAGAGTCACACAAAGCTGCAAGGAGAGGGCTAACTGCCATGTAGTTCCCATATGGTTGAGCAACGTTTAGCAGTGTGCTGACATTAATGACTCCTTAAAAATGGTAAAGCAAAAAAAAAATAATAATAATAATTAATACAGTTCTTTGCAGAAATGCTTCGACCTTAAACGGGTTCTGTCTTGTTATACTGTCAGATAAACTTTAATTTCCTAACAAACGGTTCCAATGAGGGACCCGTGTATTTTACCTGTCAAACTTTTGTAATTGTCAAACAGTTTTATTACCGTAAGTTGCTGGCTTTGGCTACATAAAGGCTATACACTGCAATGTGGGAATGGTCTGCCGATTAATGCCTACTTTGGGTTTTCCCCTTCACAGTTGATGTTCATGATGTTACTGCTAAAGTGTACTAAAGCTACCATTGAAGCTTGTCCTCTGAATTCACATTTGTAATTGAAACTTGCATTCCTTGATGAAACTGTGACACCTGCCATCTGATATGATAAAGTTTTAAACAAGGACACACAATTTGTTCGCACTCAGAATGAGTGTTGGAAATGATTCTCAGTTACTTTAAAGCAAATTTTAACTCAGTATCTTTAATATTTTTTAAAAGTGATTGTGATACAAGCATTTTCATCAGAAGCATTTCTAATGTGTAGGGGACATACTGGTGGGAGGGTCTGGGATGCCATTTCCTGCATTCTGGTGTATTTGGACAAGTTAAACATCTATGTTTACCTACGTAAATAAACTCTTGATTCAATAACTTTTAGAAAGCATGGCACAAGAAGTAGCCTGACCAACAGCTCTCCTTGTGTGAATAGAAAACGCTCTGATTCCCTCACGCATCCTACAACAACTGCCGGCACTAGCGTAACCCTAATCTAATGCACAACATAGAGTTGTCCTCCCCACTCCCCATGTGCAAAAACCTCAAAGAGATGAGCGTCCTGCCAAGGCAAGTGACCTAAGGCCGCAGTATAGCTCTGCGTTTGGCCGAATGCCGCTCTACGCGCGCGTTCTGTGCGCAGGCAGTTAACAGTATAGCGCTGCATTCGTTCTCGCGTTAATGCTCGCGTTTTCGCTCCAAATACTTGATGTCATTTGAGCAGCAGCAGGGCAGAGCGTTTACCTACGGGACAAATTGAGGTCGCTGATTGGTCATTTGCTGACACGCCTACTGAATTGATTGACAGGTCGGTGGGGGGAAAAAAAAGGCACGAGCTGGCTCTGGCTGCAGCCGCTGCGGTGTTCTGTGTTTACATGTTAATAAAAAGTTCTAAAATATAAAATAAAAACAGGGAGCGCTGGTCCAGCACACCAGAACACCAGAAAATCTGCAGAACCTCGCACAGCCACGTTGAACCCGAGTTTAATTCGCTCGTGACAAATTCATTCATTTCCTCATCATTTCAGTCATGGAGTCAGCGGAGGAGGAAGCGATCCCTTGACTTTTGGCAAAAAAACAAAAGAAAAGGCCAGATCAGGGATGAAGAAGGGGAATTTAATATATTTGTGTCACATACAAAACAGTACGGCGCCGGCCAGTTTATCGTGAGACAACGCGTTTGCGTTCGCGGTCGTAAAATTTGAGCTTGGAACGTTTGCGCCCGCGTTCAAAGGCTTGTGCCGCTGCGTTCGAACGGCGTCGAGCGGCGTTCGGCCGAACGCAGAGCTATACTGGGGCCTTAGAGGAAACACTGCATGCAGTGTGGTGAGATGTTGGTAACCAGGAAAACCTGGAGTGGACTTCTAGTGGTTTGAGTATTCTACTATTAATCAGGTGGAATGGATTTGTTCATGAAGAAATAGCAACAGCACTGGGTAAACTAATGTTTCATGATAAATAGGAGGTCCAAATTAATATTCTTTTAATGTGTGGGGGACACGTCCCCTTCACATACAATTGATGCGATGCCTATGGTTACAAGCCAGTTTTTGTTTTTGCTAAAGTAAGTTAGCTGTGATATCTTGAATCAGGCTGACTCCACAAGTTATTCCGTTTTCTCAGTAAGAAAAAAAGCATCAGAGCTGAAGCAGGTTCAGTGTCACTTTGGCTCTTAAATGGTCAAACACAAAGCCAAATACCTTGGGAGTGTAAGATGCTAAGTGTATACAAATTCACCTTCCGAGTCATCAGAAATAAAGCAGGTGTTAGAAAACAGATTTTGTTTACTGACATTTTCATCAGTTCTGGGTTTCCCAATCAGCCAAACCAGTCCGAAGGAGGCTAATCTTTTACATGAAATGCCAAAAAAACTAGGTCTACCGGGTTAGAGTCTTTGCATGGATACAGACTTGTTTTTATTGTTTCTACATGGGCATTAAAGAAGATCTGCTGCCTCAGTGTGTCAACTCAGAGTTGCACTTCTAGTTCTCCAGATGTACTCCTCTCTGGTGCACAGCTGCATTCCACATGTTTTCACGCTGTCAGACAATGCACTTATAATCTTTTCTCTAGCAAGGCTGAGTCAGGTCCTCTGGACGGATTCCTCTTTGTTGAAACATTTTGTCTTTTATCCAAAAGACTCCTTCAGTCATGGTTATTGGGCATGCATCAGGATGTATTCCTTTCTGTTCACTGAGCTCTTATGTTTGTGGTGATAGTGGTATTGGTGGCAGATTTACTTTTATCCTTCGCTCTGTGTTTTTTCCCCCCATCACATCACAGCAATATAACCTTGGCTCTACTTGGTCCTGAAATGTCTTGTTGGGTAATGTAAGGAATGCAGGGGTGTGTGTGTGTGTGGGAGTGGAGGGTCTGATCTGGCAGGGTCTGTTATAGTTTCACAGTACATGCAGTCATTTCCATAATAGCGCTCAATCAAACCAACCGCTCCTGGATTCTGCTTGCGCCAGATTCCTGTAGATAATCAGATCGAGGAATCTGTTGAGCGCCACAGACCCCCAAGTAAGAGCAGGTGCTGCTGATGTAATGAATTTCAGCTTCTAGTCAAAAAATGAAAGAAAAAAAAGGGGAGAGGCTGTTGGTTTTTCAGTATTTTCCACAACTAAACCTTCCCTTTTGGATTGCAATCAATTAACTTTTCTGAGAAGAATCCAAGACAAATGAATTCATTCAACCTTTTTTAAACAGGTTAACCCCATTGAGCCTCGGGGACTCATTTACAAGAGAGACCTGATTTTAACAGAGTGATGACATCAATGGACAACAAAGACAACAATAGACAAACATGAAGGATACATACAAGTTGAGAATTACAAGTGAAAATAAAATGGTATTAAAAATGTTACAAAAAAAACAGCTAGGTTGTAAGGCGGTGTAGAAACTAAAAACAAGAACACACAGTATCTGTGTTGGTTTTTCCCATGAGCTTAGCAACTGTTTGAAAAAAAAAAAAATGTCCAAGAAAAATGTCCCCATTGAATTTTATTGAGAAAATACCCAATTTAGGACGTATTTCAGAATGTAATGCATGACAACAAATGACTAGGAGTCAGGTGATCAGAGGTTGGTTTACACCAAATGAATTGATTATTGATAAAGAAACAAGGCTGAGGAACTTATGACACATTAGACCACTGAAGAATCCCCAATAAACAAAATCCTATAATCAATTGAATTCAAATGAAGTCAGATCAATTCAGTTTCTTCTGCTTCAGTTCAAGTCTTTTTTTCATATTGTTTCCAGTCAGTTTAAGAAAAACTGATCTGGATTCTGTTTAGTTCGTTTAAATTCAGTGTGATTGATCTAGTTTAGTTTAGTTTCAATTCAATTCTCTTTTAATTCAGTTCAGTTGGACTTGGTTGGGCGATTTGTTTTGTTTCATGTCAATTTAAGTCAATCAGCACCACACAAAAAGTAAATCTGATGCAATTCAGTACTTTTTACATTGTTAAATATATTTTCTTCCAATATAATTCTTTACAAATAGTATATATTATTGATTAAAGGGAAATACTGTGAATAGTAAATCTCTCAGATAGAGTGTGATAAACTTCATCCACCCATTATCTTCCACTTATTCTGAAGTCGGGTCACGAGGGCAGCAACTTGAACAGGGAGGCCACTTCTTCCAGCTCTTATGGGAGGACCCCAGTGGTGTAGTCTAAGCAATACGCGGGTATACGGAGTGTACCCACTGAAAAAGCTTGAGAATTTCAGTATACCCACTTAAAAGTGCCCGATGATGCATGACACATCATTAGGCACGTGTCACTGATATGTTAAACGGCAGTTAAACGCTTCAGTAACATTTTTGGTATGCAACACTTGTTTATTACATTCGCTTATCCAGTGAGTTATTGTATAATTAATATTCTGTATACTTACTACTTAACACTTGAATGTGTTTTGCTTTTATACTGTTTTTTTTTTTCTTCTTTCAGCTTCTCCCTTCGTCTGGGGTCGCCACAGCGAACTAGTCGCATGAAGACTTGGCCATTGTTTTTAAGCCGGATGCCCTTCCTGACACAACCACAGACCACCGAGCTACCACAGCCCTCTGTGTGGAGCAGAGAGCATCCGTCTAGGGTCCCCGGGGAGCAGATGGTGTGTGTTAAGGGCCTTGCTCAAGGGCCCACAGTGGGGCAGATGAAGGTGGAGACAGATGTGACTGCTTCACTTATCCCACCCACATTTTTTGATGTTGTCGGTACCAGGGCTTGAACCGGCGATCTTCCGATCACAAGCTCACCTTCTTAACCTCTGCGCCACCACTCCCACATTGCTTTGATACTGTTTTATAAATTCTAAAACGTGTCAATACAACAAAGTTTATTGTGCATTTATTCAAATATAAGCATCAGAGAACATTGGAAATGTTCAATATGCTTAAAAATCAAAATAAACTGACGATTACATTGTACTAACCAGTGTACTTTGGGTTCTAAACACAGTATACGGACCGACCGCGGTAAAGTTAGTTTTACATTGAACGCTGGACAATTGCACTCTGTGGCTTCAGCGGTGTCCAACATCCAACGTAAGACTAACTTTATCACGGTATACCCACTACAAAAATCTATACACCACTGGATTAAAGTACAGTATTTTCTGGACTATAGGTCGCACCTTTATATAAGTCGCTTTGTCATTATTGTCAATAAATTGGAAAAATCCATAAACAGGTCGCACCTTTATATAAGTCGCATCTATTATGCATCTACGCGACGCGTCAGCGCGTCATTTGCCCTGCTGAAAATGACGACCACAGAAGCATGCACGGAAGGACTTTTCACAAGATTAACACGGTAAAAACAATTATTTGTCTGCTGAAAATTATAGCAAACATGTGTCTTAGCTTAACCGTTCCTTAATAAATTCACGTAATGGTCAAATCTGCTGGATTTAAATTTTTTCGCTTTGAAAAAGTACAAGGAAAAACAACTAAGCTAACCGCGACACATTTACGTCTATAAAACATCGAATTTTATCTCAAATAACTCCAACAGCTAACAGTTTGTAAATGTACATCTAGTGATTACTTTCTGTAAGTTTTAAAAATAATCTGCTGTGTGGTTTATGAGCTATTTGCTAACAAACACTGAGCTAACAGCGAAGTAGCTAGTTCATACCTCCAGAGCAGGAGGCCGGGCTGCGACAGAGTGAATCCTACCAGAGGAGGCTCTCGTCGGACACATGAGGTGGGAACGGTCGGTGTACCCTAGCGGACAAATGGTAAATGGAGCTTATTTATATAGCGCTTTCCAGCCCCCTATGAGGGGCCCCAAAGCACTTTACAATACCAACCATCCACCCATTCATACACCGGTAGCGGCAGACTGCCATGCAAGGCGCTATCCAGTCCTACCAGGGAGCAACTCGGGGTTAAGTGTCTTGCCCAGGGACACAACGACACATGGTGTGGGGAACCGGGATTCGAACCTCCAACCTTCCGATCGGGGGACGACTGCCATTGCCACTACGCCACGGCCGCCCCACAAAGGTGGTACTGCACCCCTAGCGGCCGAAAGTGGTACTGCACCATTTTTGCCAAAATGGAAAAACGGTCATATCTGAGCCAAAAATTTGTCTAAAACTATGGGGGAAATCCATAAACAAGTCTCACCTCTCTATAAGTCGCAGGGCATGCAAATTAGGCAAAAGGTGCGACCTATAGTCCGGAAAATACGGTACAATAAAAAGTAAAAATAAAAATCCTTACCAGATGCACGAACCAACTCAACTGGCTCCTCTCGATGTGGAGGAGCAGCGGTTCTACTCGGAGTCTCTCCAGATGACTGAACTTCTCATCCTATCTCTAAAGGGAGAGTCCAGCTATACCCTGCAGTGGAAACTTATTTCAACCAGCTGTATCTGCAAGCTCATTCTTTCTGTCAAACTAGACTGACCCGTAAACAGAGAGCTCAGCTCCCTCTTCATCACAATCCTTAAAATGAGTAAAAACTAAATATCCACAGCTGCATCATGTTTTAATGCATCTTGAATTAAAATAATCCATTGAGAATGTATTAACTCGGTGTGTTGTGAGCTTTGCAAGCTGTGGCATTTATATAATTTATTTAACATTTTATTTTCATATAATATGTTAAACGGTTTTATTTATTTATTTTTGGTATTTTAAATGTAAAATGAATAAATTAAATAAAATAAAAAAATAAAATATATAATTTCTTCCAAGCTGTGGACACCAGAGTCCTCCAGTCCATTGAACCTTTATTTAGCTGAATTTACAGGAACTATTTTCTTCAGAGGTCTAACATTCATTTAGCTGCAACCATTTGCAGTAACACGAGTATTCATCCACCTCTCTCTTTTTCTCACTCTATCTGCCAGGTAACGGTTTTACCTCCGCGTGGACGCGGCTGTGTCCGTACGCGCGCCCTCGCGAAAGTCCTACGTCATCGCGCTCGCCCCCTTCACGCGCGCTGGTTAAAAAGAAGGGAGGAAAGAGCCCAGGAAAAACATGTGAGCTGCTCTGAGGACTTGACTCACAACTTTTTGATTTTTCTGACGTTGTTTTGTCCCGTGCACGCACACACGCCACGCCGAACCGCGCCGTGCTCGTGAGGGATTACATCTGAGAGGACTCGGGTTTTAACTTTTTCTTTTTGTTTCATCAGGATACTTTTTATTTTACTTTTTCTTGTGGCATTTTTTTATTATTATTATTATTTTGGCTGGATACCATATAGCCCAATGGGAAGAGCTTATTTAATTTTAAACCCCTCGTGTCAATAACGTGATTAAATTAAACCACACATCACTTTTGGAGTGACATAAACAAGCACAACCACCAAACTGCACCTTTTACAAAAGAAGCGGGCATAAACTGCATATTTTCCAAGTTGTAAGCCTTTTTTTATTTTTTTATTACAACTATGAAGCATTTGCAGTTCGTGCTGGCGCTGGTGATCGCGGTCCACGCGTGGGAATGTGGAGACGCGCAGTTCAGCGAGGGAGAGGAGCAGAGCCCCATCAGGAGGAGAAGATGTTACGACGGCAGCCTGCCCAAGAGGCTGAAGAGACGCGAGAGGAAAGTGTTTGACAGCAGCGTGGGCAGCGACGTCTGCCACACTCTGTATCCACGCGTG
>JBBPBX010006275.1:26325-39368 GCA_038048925.1 Garcialebias charrua
GGCATACGCCTAGCTTATGCTTACATGCCCCGTGCCCTTTATTTTAATGTTGGCATCCACTGATGCTACTCGTGACTGTGTGACAGCCTCTTTAGGTTGACATTAATTTAATGTTTACGGCCATGACATTTTTGTAATTATTGAGAAAGGGGGCAGGTCTATACAAGATTTTCTTCTTCCTGCTCCCTCTTCACTCGTGTAAATATGTGTAGTCAGAGAATGTGTTTGTAAACTGATGATTTTTTTTTTTAATCGAGTGAATAAATTGATTGATTGATTGACATTAGTTACTGCTCTAAAAAAAGTATTCTGGTCCTCTGGACTTTTTTAGATTTTTCTACCTGGATTATTGAGCATGCATCAGGATATTAGTTCTTGCTGTCTCTCAGTATATAGAAAGCAGGTGAAGAAGACTTGCCTGATGTTAGATTTTTTTTTGGCATGCACTGACAGACAGATGCAACACAAACCAAAAAGCTGCAGAGATGAATTCAGAGAAGAATTCCTCCTTCCTCTATCCACTGCTGTGCTCCTTCTCGCTCACCCGGCTCAGCCCACCACAGATCAGCATATGTGGTGACGAATGACACATTTATTTTTCTACAAAGGTTGTGTGTATGTAAAACTGCTGAAGTGCATCAAAATGTCAAGTACTTTGGATGGGCCACCCAAGTTGGCTTGGAATATAACCAGATGGAAGTACAACTAGTGCTGGGGAGCCAGGAACATGGACACAGTTCTGACACCATTTCTTGTTTTTCTTCTTTACAGACCCCCTTTTTCAGTCTCGCTCTTTTTATTATTGTGTCTTCTTCTTTTTTCTCTTATAGCATTCAGCATAATTTTAGTGAAATTATTAGGATTTCTTTGGATTAACAATTTTACTTTTTAAATTTTAGCTTTTGAATTTTGTACTGAGAGTCAGCAACAGTAAATTTAGGTACAATTCAACTTTTGCTAAAACCAAAATCAGTAGCCAACGGTTATAAATCGAAACAGCAGCCTGTACAACAGCCATAACTAAATTACTCCTCCCATTATAAGTTCTTGCTGGCCCTTGAATAGCCATTGTGTTGGCCCTTGTGTTTCTGTAAAGATATTTACCGCCTTGACACCTATTTCTTCCCAGGACCTCCCACTTACTCTGTCCTCCCATCATATCTTCTTTCACCCATTCCTTCATCCTGCGCCCAAGGTTCCCAACCAGCATGGTTAAGATAACTGCAGGCATAAGAGTGTGGGCGGTATAGCCTTAGCTATGTGTGTGTGTGTGGTTCTACATGTGTTTGATGTTCATGTTGTGTTTAGATGTTTGAGGGGATATCCTATCACTTCCAGAATTTGATGCGCTAAGCCCTTGCAGTGTGTGGCAGGAGATGAAAGGAGGGACTGGGAAAGTCCTGTTTGTGTTTTTTATCACTGGTATAGCTGCTCTCGTCTGTTCTTGGAGAAGTCAACTAGAGCAAACCATATTGTCAGGATTGTTTTTAATTTGCATTGTGTCTCTGAGACCCACTGCAGATTTCACTTACATTTGAGAACAATGTTATGGCTGCTGGCTGGAGGTGACGCTGTGTGTGAACACCACGATGTACAGTAGATCATCTTTTGTCTTCACTTTGAACAACTTGTCTTTGATTTGTTATTTAACGTATGCCACATTAAACATTGTTATGGATGTTATGTCCTATGTAACAAATGGATTTGTTTTGTTTCACAAGTCGCTCCAGTATGCAGCTCAGTAATGCACAGGCCTGCTTAATGATAGAAGAAGTGGCTGATCGTGTGTGTGCATGTGACATGCAAAGAAACTGAATGAGCGTAGTTGCAATGTTAGTTTTATTTATTTAAAACTTTGTTTATCTGCAGAACAGACTTCATAAAGAAACCAGATTAAACTATTTTCCACATAAAATCATTAAGGCAAGAATCTCAACAACCTGCTTTTCATATACCATTAATGATGGTTGCACCTGCCTCCACCCTCATCTTCCCCACTCTGGGCCCTTGAGCAAGGCCTTTAACCCCCACCATCTGCTCCCATGGGTGCCCTAGATTGCAGCTCTCTGCTCCACACAGAGGGCTGTGGTAGTTCGGTGGTCTGTGGTTGTGTCAGGAAGTTCACTTTGGCGACCCCTGAAGAAGAGAGCAGATGAAAATAATAATAGTAATAATAATAATGATGGTTGCACCTCATTAATCAAACTTACTCTCATCTTTACAAGCAACAACAACAAAAAACAGATTTATTTGAACTAAGAAAGGTGCATATTACATTACTGATCACTGAATGTGTTTTTCAGTACAGTATGTTTCTTTCACTTGCTTTCACCAGCCTTTTATAACTGTGATTAAATGGGTCATCAAGCATATCCATTGATTATATCACTTCTGTTTCCCCTTGCCATTATGTAAATAGTCAACTATTTTAGTGCACACTTGTAGTTCCCTCTCAAACACTAAAGACACTTAAAGGTCCACTGACAGGATTTTTTTACTATTCATAAAATTGCTCAAAATATATATATATTTTATCATTTAAATATGTTTGTTTTTGCAAACAAAATGATAAATCACTTTAATTTTGCTTTAAAAGTGATTTTGAACTTCAAGCTGTGTTTAATTGTGGGAAATCCGATTACACCTGAACGCACCATCTGTGATGTAGTGAGAGGCAGAGGGCTCCATGTCTCTTTAATAGCGGACAATTTAAAACCCGATGAATTTATCAATCTATGTGAAGATTTGAGTTATTTGTCTTCATTTTGGGAAGCAGAAAATAGTTTGGGTGATGGAACAAGAAACAACAGGATCTAATTTAGGTCTGATGCTGTATCACACTTACCTTCATGTGGAGCTGCTCATACCCACACACTGTGACAAGCCCAGAGCTCTGCCCAGTGTTACGTCACAGATGGTGCATTCGGGTGTAATCGGATTTCCCATGATTAAACACGGCTTTAAGTTCAAAATCACTTTTAAAGCAAAATTAAAGTGATTTATCATTTTGTTTGCAAAAACGAACATATTTAAATGATAAAAATATATATTTTGAGCAATTTTAGGAAAATTAAAAAATCATGTCAGTGGGGCTTTAAATACATACCTCAGTCAGTTACCATATATACAGTACTGAACAATTTAATTTTCACAGAATCATCAAGATTTAGGAAGCACAGTCATATCAATTGCTCTTTTTAACTATTGCATTACAGTCAACATTTAATTATTCTATCAACAAGTGTCTTTTATCTGTTGTGTTTGGTAGAACTGTTCCAAGCTGATGTCGATGAATTCTGCCAGTACTATGGGAGGAGAGGGTCCAGTTTATGTTTTCCAGATTTCCCACAAACGCACCTTCTTGGGCAAGATTCCAACTACTTGGAAGATAAGAAACTAGAAGATATCAGTAGGTTTGTAGCTTGATTTGAACTATTTCGATCCATCACAGGACTAAGTTGCTTTTTGTTGTTGCTTCACACTAATTTTGTTCAGTTTTGATAATAGAATAAATGCTTATCTTGCATCATTATGGTTACTACGTAAAACGTTTCAGTCCTGGTTTTCTTGAGGCAAGAAGATCAGGAAGTATACTGTATTTTTCTGCCTATAAGGCACACTTGAAATCCTTTAATTTTCTTTAAAATCAACAGTGAGCCTTATAATCCGGTGCACCTTATGTATTTAATCTGGTTGTGCTTATTAACCTCAAACCGATTTTATGTGGCGCTCTGTCAAAAATAACTTGTTTTGCTTAATGCACCTTATGTATGAAAACAGACCCGTTCAATGACATTGCGCCTTATAGTCTGAAAAATATGGTAGTTCTGAGTTACAGAAACTAACAATTGTCTAAATAACTTCTGACAGATTCAATAACTCACCTTTCTTTGAGATGGACACTCACATAAAACACTAGTGTCAGAACCACATTTTCAGTAGGATTTTTAGTGTAATTTTTGGGCATCAAGCTTGCTTGTATAATTTTAAATAAAAATGAAGCACAGCTGATAAAGTCCAGAGTGAGTTTTATATATATACAGGTAGTCCTCGACTTACGACGGAGATCCGTTCCTACGCTGCGTCGTAGCTCGAATTTTGACGTACTCTAAGTCGGAACATACAGTACGTAAATACTTCACCTTATACGTACAGTACTGTATTTTACCAAGCACTTAGCCTATCCTAACACAGTACCCACAAAATTATCAAAAAACACATACATTTCAGAGCCATAATGAAAGGAAAAAAGAGTTAATTTATTACTCTGGAATGCTGGTGAAGTCTTTTCCTCCGTTCCTCCTCCGGATTCTCCATTTGTTTACGTCGTAAAACCGCCGTCCATAAAACAGCTACTTTTCCACAGCTGTTGCCTGTCCAGCTTGCTCCAACAAGTTTTGTTTTGTTTTTTGAATGTCCAGAGGACCAGACTTACCTTTTTTAGAGAGTACAGGGCAGTATTTCTCCGCCACTACGTTTAGAACGTAAAACCGGAAACTGCGTAACTCGGCTTTTCAAAATAATATTTTTTATTTTTTTTATGGAGATGCGTGTCGTAACCACAAAACGTCGTAAGTCGAGACCGTCGTAAGTCGAGGACTACCTGTATATATATACAGTACATATATTTCATGTGTGTTTTATACATACATACAAATTTCTGCTTAAAAAGCGATGGTTTAGGTCACTGTTTTGTGTCATCTAAGGCATCTATTGAATTAGAAATGTTATTTATTCCATGTTTTAATCATGTTTTATCCTCTGAATTCCATTCCATGTGTCATAAAACATTAAAATTAAACTGATGTCTTCCTGCATGTTCAAACTTCATTTGAAATACTGCAGTGTGAATATCTCCTTTGCTTTTTTTGCTGTTTTATTAGATTGTTAAATGCTTCCATCATTCTGTGACAGTTCTGTATTCTTCCTATTGCCCAGGAAACACAAACACAACTGCTACTGTGCACAGGAGGTGTTGAGTGGTCTGAGGCAGCCGGTGGCTCTGGTTCACTGTGGTGACGGCTCTCAGCGCCTTTTTGTTCTGGAGCGAGAAGGAATGATCAGGATCCTCAACCATAACCTTGAGCTAATCAAGGAGCCTTTCTTGGACCTTCACAAGGTGGTGCAGAATGGTCTGAAGGTAGGAAAATGTCATGAAATCTTTTTAAATTACAAAGAGAGTCAAAGTGCTTGTGATATTTTGTTGTTAAAAAAAGGGAAAATGCATTTTTTTTTTAAAGATAACAACATTGTTAACTGTTGAGTTATTAAGATATTCATAGGTGCAGTAACAATAAGTGATGACAAAGGGGAGTAGCAAAGAGTCAATTTTGCCTTTTTATATTATTTTGAGTCTCTTTCAGAAAGAGACAAAGAGTCAGAGTTGAAATATTAGTGTTTCAGTCAACAACAACCAGGGAGGTCCTTCGTGAAGAGCTACTCTGTGATGTCACTTCCTGTTTTACTTTGGCTGTTCCAAGTAAAAAAGAAAGCTAGTTATGTGACCAAATGGGTTAAATTATGTGAATTGTGCTAAATCTCTTAAATATTAAGATGTTTTCTTTCAATGCTTTTATTTGTAGAATGTGCACATCACATTCACTTTAATATACAGTACCGGTAGTTGCAAATTAAACACATGCTGTAAGTAAACAAACAAACAAAAAACAGAGTGCAACATGGCTGACTGAATGTGCATTGTTTCAAACACTAGTGTCTTCAGCCAAGGGGCTGTAAAATTGTTGAAAATTATGCTCAATAGCATTCGGTTATATAAGTCAGAGTCAGAGTCAGAGAGTCTTTATTGTCATTTGCACCGCATGTGGTACATGTGATGAAAACGAGATTATGTACACGAGGTCCCAGTTACATCCAACAACAAATGAAAGAGAAAAACAGTAATAACATCGAGAACTAACTAAGAAAAACATCAACTAGTAATACACTAAGCCTAATATAGTGGGAATAAACAGCAGCACGAACATGAGTTTGTATGAGCAGATGGTCACAGATGAACACAGCAACAAGAAAACACATCAGCATCACCATGATGTGATATTTTGCAGTGATTAGACCAAACAAGCAGCCATGCTATTGCAATTGTGCATTTCACTAATATGTATTACCAGTAATAACAGCATATACAAGTATTATACACATTGTACAGACTGTATTTTTTTAACTACTTATTGCAATATTAACTGCTGTTTTCTTTTTTCTTAATCTATTCACTTTTGTTGTGAAATGACAGTAACTTTATCCAAGATTAACATAGTATATAATGGGCTTGTTTTATTGTTTCTCCATTATGGTCTTCCTTTACTGTATTTGCAATATAAAGTTGGCAAAATAAACTGTACACTTCTAAAATTATTAGCTAATATATCAGTTGCGATGACATTTTAGGCCTTGGGAAAGCATTCTGACATGTATTTTCTATCTATGATGCTTTATGATGCTTTATCTCTGGTTTAGAATTTTTTAAATTGTTCGGGGATTCTTTAGATTCCACTGTGAGGTGGAATAGTAGGAATGTTTGGAGGGCACGCTTGCAGACAGGAAGTTTATCTATTGCTCATGTCCCTTGGTCCTCTGCTGACAAGACACATTGTTAACAAGGAATGAATCCGAGCGCAGCATTTGAATACGCAACTACCCACTGAGGGATGCACATCCTGCTCTTCTCAGCTCCCTTATCATAACTCAGTCCAAGCTGGTTGTGGATAAAACGACTATTATGACAATTAGATGCGGCTCAATCCCCTCTGTGCCCCAGGAGTCCTATCAAGTGATGTTGGCAGCTGGAACAAGCTCCCAGTAAGTAGGGGTGGACAGAACCATTGAAGGGCAAAGGTGTTTACTGGGAGCATCAACAGGATGGAGCTGCCTTTATACAGAGAGAGGAACCCAGGCTATCATTAAGCGGGGCAGATAACGGCTCTATCTTCAGCTGCATGCACATGCTCTGATTGTAATGTTCTGTGTTTCCTGTTGCTCCTCTGTCCACCTCTTTTTATTGCTTCCCCTGGTGCCAGTTAGGCCAAGCTGCACAGAAACAATAGTGTTGTGGTGTGGGTTCCTACCTTCATTGTGGGTGTTCTCTTACAATCTTCTACAATTCTACAATCTTTTTTTTTTAATGTGACATGGTGGCGCAGTTGGTAGAGCTGTTGCCTCTCTGTGAGAAGGTTGCCAGTTCAATTCCTGGCCCGGGACCTTTCGGGGTGGAGTTTGCATGTTCTCTATGTGCATGCGTGCGATAATCCTACTGTCCAATCAGCCTTATGATATGCCACACCTGTGAGAGATGGATGGATTATCTCAACAAAGGAGAAGTACTTACTAACACAGATGTACACAGATGTGTGATCAATATTTTTGAGAAAAGGCCTTTTTTGTACATAGAAAAAGTCTTAGATCTTTTGAGTTCAGCTCCGGAACAAAATGGGAACAAAAACAAAAGTGTACAGTATTTTCTGGAATATAGGAGCACCTTTATATAAGTCGCTTTGTCCAATTATTGTCAATAAATTGGAAAAATCCATAAACAGGTCGCGCCTTTATATAAGTCGCATCTATTATGCACAGAAGGACTTTTAACACGGTAAAAACAATTATTTGTCTGCTGAAAATTATAGCAAACATGTGTCTTAGCTTAACCGTTCCTTAATAAATTCACGTAATGGTCAAATCTGCTGGATTTAAATTTTTTCGCTTTGAAAAAGTACAAGGAAAAACAACTAAGCTAACCGCGACACATTTATGTCTATAAAACATCGAATTTTATCTCAAATAACTCCAACAGCTAACAGTTTGTAAATGTACATCTAGTGATTACTTTCTGTAAGTTTGAAAAAAATCTGCTGTGTGGTTTATGAGCTATTTGCTCAAACGCACAAGGAAAAATCAACAAAGCTAACCGCGACACATTTACGTCTATAAAACATCGAATTTGATCTCAAACATCACATAAAGCTAATCAGTTGTAAATATCCATCTAGTGATTATGTTCTGTAAGTTTCATCAAAATTTGTCCTGTGGTTCTTGACCTATTTTGCTAACAAACACTGAGCTACAGAGAAGTAGCTAGTTCATACCTCCAGAGCAGGAGGCCGGGTTGCGACAGAGTGAGTCCGTCCAGAGGAGGCTCTCGTCGGACACATGAGGTGGGAACGGTTGGTGTACCCTAGCGGACAAAGGTGGTACTGCACCCCTAGCGGCCGAAAGTGGTACTGCACCATTTTTGCCAAAATGGAAAAACGGTCATATCTGAGCCAAAAATTGGACTAAAAATATGGGAAAAAAATCCATAAACAAGTCTCACCTCTCTATAACTCGCAGGGCATGCAAATTAGGCAAAAAGGTGCGACCTATAGTCCGGAAAATACGGTATCATGATCTGTTGGATTTTGTTGGACTCAAATTGCAGACAGGACTCCTGAAGCTCGAAGTAAAAATACATTATTTATTTAAATAAATAAAATAAAATGTGGCAGCAAAACTTACAGTTCTTAGCTTAGAAAACACAGACGGGGAACAACAAGGAAACACACAATATATAGAGAGACTAACGAGGGGATAAACACGAACACTTGGGTATGGACAACAGGTGGCAGAGGCAGGAGCTGATGACATGAAGGAGAACCACTGAGGAGAGCAGGACAGATGACACAAGAATCACAAAATACACACAGATCCTCTCAAAGTGTTGTGTTTATATTTTAGTTCAGTGTCGTTCAGATGTATTGTAACTTCTACAGAAACATCTACAGACCTACAGATGTCCAGTCTGTTGCTCACTCTCTGTCGTGGCTGTACACGTATCTTCACACAGAGTAAGTGACATCTGACCTCAAAGTGGTTTTGGGGGTCTAAGTTGCCAGGTGTGAACCCTCTGAATCAAACTTGTCGACCTGAAGTCGAATCACCGGCTGATGTGCGCTTATGAGTTTGAAAAAAAAATAAAAATCACTGATGTTTTGTTTTCCTATTAATTCTGGTTCAAGTTGATCTGAGTTTTATTCTAAAAATTCAAACATAAAAAATTATGAGAACATAATAAAAAAGGTTCAGATTTTGAAATTGTTTTAGGCAAAGTTTGATCTAGATTTTCTATTTAAGTGTCACTTTTTACCTTAAAGTAGCTTCTAAGGCATTCTTTCTTTTAGATGCTGTGGGAAAATTTTCTTAAACATAAAAAATAAAAAATAGAATTCATCTATTATTGTTGTCTCGTGTGGTTGTTTTGGCCTTTTTACTTAGCAAAATTTACTTGAAGAGTTTCTATTTCATAGAATGTATCAAATTACTTATTTGGCCGCACCTGGTGCTTTGTGAATTTGTTATGCGCTGCCTGTTTCAGTTGCACTAAAAGCTTTTTTGTCTCAATCTCAACAGATTTTTCTCAATCAAAAGACAATTGTTCATTTAAAATGGCTGAAATTTTGGGTTCTACAATAATACATAGTTGTAATTTATTAAATGTTCTTTCCAGTAAAGTCTAAAGTGCTTACATTTTTTAGTGAGTCAGCTTTTCAAATAAAAATAAGCCATAGTTTTAGGTGACTGTTTGTAAACTTGTCATTTAATACGTCTTTCTTCTTTTTTGGCTTTGTGAGAAAAAAATGGACCGTCATTGTTAAAGCTGGAGGGCATTAGGCCAAAAGACAGCTTCAGATGTTGAACAAATCAATAAATTTGTGGAATAAAACTTTATTTGCTGATTATTAGGAATGCACAATATTATCGGCATGGTATTGGTATCGGCCGATATTAGTGATAAAATTAAATATCAGACATCGGCCATTCCATCAAAATAATTCACAGATTTAAAAAGCTTCTGTTTTAAGTTCATTTTTAATTTAAGTAACTAAGTATACAGTATCTATTAATGCACTACTACTTATGCACTTTTAACTTGTGAACAGGTTGAGTTCAGATTTGTGAACATTTACAAATTGTACTCTTCAAGTACTGTATTGTCATTGTGTTAGAGAGAGAGTAAATGTCATGAATAAATTTGACATTAAACATAATCCAAGTTGAAGTGTTACATTATTTTCAGCCCCCTTTTTTGCATCTGCATTTGGTAGCAGGCCAACCTGACAAAGAGCATGCAGAATAATGTAGTATTTTAATTCCACAGCAGAGAAAGATATAGGTAGTCTCTCTAAGTAGGTCTAGGGAAAAATATCTGTATTAGTATCAGTTATTGACTAAATAAGTTTTAACGTATTGACATATTGGATATCGGCCAAAAATACAATATCATGCATCCCTACTGATTACAGTGGTTAAGTTCTACACCCCAAACAAACATGGCCACACCTCAGCACACCTCACTTGGAAAATGCAGCTGAACAAATGCAATGTACAGAGAGTCTGTACGTCTGCAGCTCAGCGTCTGAGTAAAGCACAGATGTGCACACAGTCTATGGTAAAACCGTACGAAAGACATATGTACACTTTGTTTGTAAAGGTGTCTGCACTTCCACTGCTCAGAGGGAAATGTTATTTTAATTACACTTTATGTAATGACACAAAAAAATAATAATTCTGATTCAAAAATGGCATTCCAAAATATTCCGGAATACTGAGAAAATGCAGAGAAACACACCTCCACGCACTTCCACTGGGTAAAAAGTGAAGTGAAGGCATTTTAAATGTGTCTAAATAATCTTTTACTTTTTCTGATCTTGAAACTTACGGGTTCCCAACCATGGTCCTTGAGGAACGCCATCCTGTATGTTTTAGTTGTTACTCTGCTCCAACACACCTGATTCTGTGTTTTATTACTTCAAGTTCTACCAAAGCCTGTTAACAGCCCTTCATTCAAATCAGGTGTGTCAAAGCAGGGAAACAACAAAAAACATGCAGGATGGTGTTCCTCAAGGACCAGGGTTGGGACCACCACACTCAGGTTATGCACTAAATCTGGAAGCCCTCCAAGTAGGTCAAAGTTTTTTTTATTTATTTTTTTATCTCAACCAAGTTAAAGACATGCCTATCTACCCAATAAGTTGTGTAAAAAATTATGAACACAACTTCTTGATCTAAGATGTGAAGCTAATGAAAAAAACTACATCAATACAACCATTGCTAATCCAATAAACTTTTGCTCAAAAGCAGCAACCTTACAAAGGTGGTTGAAAGTCATCTGGTCACTTTGCTGTGGTCCATCTGGCATGTTGTTACATATTTTCTTTATTCTCTAATATTTTTTAGACTGCAACACTAAGCCTCAACTTTAAACCATACTCTAAAAACAATACTCTACTTGTTGGGGTAGAAAGAGTTTGTGAACAGCAGCCCATAGCTGATGGTCTCATCACATAAATGAACTTGTGTCACAGGGCTGAGCGGGCTTCCTGTAAAATATTTCACAGTTCAAACAACGAGGTTAGAGCATGTTATTCTTTCACTCCCTGCTGTCATACTCAGAGTTGCAGAAGCTGAATTTACTGTTTGCTTTGTTTTGAAGCATGAGGTGGGGTTACACTCATTCTGATCCCACTTTGACAACGGATTAAAAGCTGCCGAGGCCTCAAGTTTGTATGAAAACGTACCAGGCAGAAATGTTGGCTGTCTAACAGCTCAATGGCTCAGATGGTTTAAATGTTATTCTTAGTTGGTTGGAGGATTTAGGCTTGGCTGAGACATAGACTGTCACCTGTGAAGGTTTCGCTCTGTAGCTGTAATTACACTGTTCAGGCAGTGTGGATTATGTATAAAATGACATAATTCTGCTGTTAAATCGAGCCCACGTGCAAGAAGGCAACAGGGAGACTCCTCTTGTAAAATAAAGAATACATTTATTTTGAAGGGGGAAAAAACTCTATCCAGACTTTAACCTTCCTAGCGGGTCGAGATCCCGCACGCACTTATGATGTTAACGG
Organism: Garcialebias charrua; assembly: GCA_038048925.1. Classification (NCBI taxonomy): domain Eukaryota; kingdom Metazoa; phylum Chordata; class Actinopteri; order Cyprinodontiformes; family Rivulidae; genus Garcialebias; species Garcialebias charrua. The sequence continues at coordinate 38,220 of JBBPBX010006275.1, forward strand.
GTCAGTTGTGACCCGTCTTAAATCAGCCAAAAAATGCCCTCAAAACAGTGTTTTTTTAAGAAGTATTAGAACACATCTCTAAAATAACATATGTATGACAAAGTTAGTGAGGTCACAGTGTGTTTATGATTTCAGTTTTGACACTGATTATTGGTTGATAGTCTTATACCATAACTGGGTCACAAATGACCCCAGCGCGGCAAGTGCGTGTTGTTTTATAAAAAATAAAAATTTAATTAAAAAATATATATATATATATTTTTATTTAAATAAAGGTTCCAGACAGTGTGTTTATGATTTCAGTTTTGACACTGATTATTGGTTGATAGTCTTATACCATAACTGGGTCACAAATGACCCCAGCGTGGCAAGTGCGTGTTGTTTTATAAAAACTAAAAATTAAATTTAAATTTAAAAAACTTTTTTTTTTTTAAATAAAGGTTCCAGACAAAGTCAAAAAGCCTTGATGCAAAAAAAATAATTTAAAAGACAGTATCATGATTTAAAATTTAAAACGGGTCACTACGGACCCTAACACCGTAGGAAGGTTAAGTAAGTTTAGGGTCTGGTTTGCAGAGTATGGACATCATTACCTGCAGCGTCCCCTCAGTGCAGACTGAACTCTGCAAAATGGCCTTCTCTTACTCTGCTCCTGTAACCTGGAACACCTTACAAAAAGATCTGAAGCTGTCCACCTTCATTTCTTTAAAGGATTTTAAACATTTGATAAGGTCAATAGAAAAATCAAAGCAAATATGTTTGTTTTGAGTATTTGACCTTGTTTTATATGGCACCTTGATGTTATCGTTTTATAGCACTACTTTTATTTCAATTGCATTTTATTGTTGTTTATCATTGTCTGTACTTTAGGTGCTGTCTAAATCAGGTCTCTCTCGTAAATGAGTCCTCGTGATTCAATGAGACTAACCTGTATGGATAAAGGTTGAATGAAGGTCTTTGTTTTAAACGTTATGTGTGCCAGTTGGGGAGGATTGAAATGTTTAGGTTAATAACGCATGCACCAACACCCGTGTAGCTCAAATACAGATGTTCTTGTAGAACTGAATTTATTTATTTATTTATTAGCTATACGTCTAACTCTTATTTAGGACAATGCCAGTAATCTGTATGTTGTACGCTGAGATAACA